>CM076975.1:5168200-5210700 GCA_039105355.1 Benthosema pterotum
AACACACACACACACACACACACACTTTCAAATTGTGTAAATAAATACATATTTAGGACCAGTGTTGGGACATGTGCACTATGTAACTTTATATATTACAAAATATATTACCAAAATGAAGTAACTTGTAATATAAATATATTACCTAACAAAAACAATCTAATATATTATACTTTTCTTTCTGCATTACTGCACTACTTTCAATATTACTTTCTGTCAATCTGTCTCATTGAAAATGTTCTTGTGAAATTATCTGGACAATTGCAGAAGTTAAATAATTACTTATTTTCTATCATTTGTCATCAAATTATTTATTCGGGAGTGACGTTTTTCAAGTTAATTTCATATGGATTTGGTCAGATAGCCAAGTGCACTTGCTTTATTGTAGGTATGCCACTGGCCTACGTAATATTTGATTAATAGTGATACTAAATATTTAATTGTATGTTTTGTAAAAACCTTTTTTAAAGTAATATGTAATAGTAATACTAATATATTACACTTGCTCAGACAGTAATATTGTAATATAATATATTGTTTTAAAATGAAGGTAATAATGAATAAGTAATATATTAACAAGGTAAAGTAATATTCCCAACACTGTTTAGGAGCATGTTTGAATGCCCCACCCCACTGTCAAAAACAGCTAAATCCCTAAAAGTAAAGAAAGCAACACATGGAAACCGAAATTATGAACATTAGAAAAAAAAGTTGTCCTTTAATCCAGTACGTGACTACATTAAAGGAGAAATCCACACGAAACACATTGGGCATCCATCCATCTACCTTGATCCCTGTGACATCATACATATTGCCATGATGATTTTTGTCACCCTTTGTTTCTTTCTTTTTTTGGGTAAAATACATAAATACATTTCCTGAATTTCAGCCCTCAAAGCATGTTCTACATATGATGAGGGTTACAGTTTTCCTGGAAAATTACATCACACACATAATGGTATGACTGATTGATTGGCTGTCCTTGATTACAAGGATCAAGTTATGGACTTAAAAAGTCTTTCTTATGAAAGTGGGTTTTAAATACAAAAACAAACAAACAAACAAACAAACAAACTGCTAAATAATTAACAAATGTAATCTCTAAAGGCCAGCTGTTCCAAAGCCTGGGAGGCTTTATCCCCCTTTGTCATCATGCTAGTTTTTGGGAGCTCCAGTAGGGCTACATTGGACGACCTTAATTGGCAAACAGGCACATGTGGTTTAGGACAGGGTCCCCCCCCCCCCCCACACACACACACACACCCATGCCTATGCCTAGATCCGGCCCTGGTTAGGGTGAAGGTAATGGTAATGGTCGAGGTAACGGGAGGTTCGCCTCTCTGCCTCTGAGCGGTTGCACCCCCGCGACCCAACCACGGATAAGCGGTGAAGTAAGTAGCAGTGATAAACATTGTGAACAGGAAAAATACTCAAGTAAAGTGCTGAATACCGCTAAACTGCACACCGAGTACAGCAGGTTGAGTAAATGTACTCCGTTAGTTTCCACTGCTGTCTGCAGACGATATAAACAACCGTCTGATCTGTGAGCACACAGACCCCGACACACACGCACGCACGCACGCACGCACACACACACACACACACACACACACACACACGCTATTTATAGACCAACACCCCCCCTCCACCGCTGCAGTTTTAGCAGCGTGAAGAGAGACGGCCAATTGTCTGGCTTTTCAAAATGTAGCGTTCAGTTCCCTAGCAACCAGCGTCTTGGAGAGAGAGAGAGAGAGAGAGAGAGAGAGAGAGAGAGAGAGAGAGAGAGAGAGAGAGAGAGAGAGAGAGAGAGAGAGAGAGAGAGAGAGAGAGAGAGAGAGAGAGAGAGAGAGAGAGAGACAGAGAGACAGAGAGACAGAGAGAGAGACAGAGAGAGAGACAGAGAGAGAGACAGAGAGAGAGACAGAGAGAGAGAGACAGAGAGAGAGACAGAGAGAGAGAGACAGACAGACAGAGAGACAGAGAGACAGAGAGGGAGAGACAGAGAGAGAGATTTGCTATCAGCTGGAAGCCAACAGGATCCATGAAGTAAATAAAAATGCGGTCATTTATCAGATGACTCTTAATCCACAGTGATTCACAGTAAGCAAAGAACACCAGTAGAAAGGGAAAGTTATAGGAAAATCGTCACCAAGACATTCCTTCTTCACCAATGTGTTTCTAAAAGGTGTCTAATAAAATCCACTAAAATGTTGAAATTCAACACCCGTGGGAAACCTCATAAAACATGTCATCATGCTGTATGTAGCATGTCTAACTAGTGCAGGGGTGGGGAATTATTTTACCCAAGGGGCCAAATGAGATACATAAAATATTGTGGAGAAGCCAAGACTAAAGGCTGAACTAAAGTCTGTGTAATATTAATTTAATTTCAAGATAAAGGTAAGAGTAAGACCAACCATTTTGACACCAGGGCCCTTAATTTATTCAATATTTAAGCCACAGAGGACCAACATTTGATGACATTTTAGCTCCAAAGATCGAAAAACTAAAGATTTCTTTTGCTTTTGTCCACAATTCCAGGCTGGATTTCACAACTAAAACAGGCAAACATCGATCAAAAAGGGCCATTCTTTTACTGGCTAATTCAGAAGATGAATATTTTAACTCTTGAGAGCGTAAAAATGAAACCAAATGGACCCGCAAGGGTCCATTTGGTTTCATTTTTACGCTTTTTCATCATGTCCACACAACATCTCTAAGGTATATTAATAACATATTCAAATGTTGAGAATTGGGTGGAGTTCCCCTTTAACCAATGAAACACTGGACTGGCAACGCCTCCCTGCTTGGCACTCAGCGTCGACAGATTGGATTGGGTGGGTCAGAAACGGTCACATTATGCCCATAAATGGACACAGGCAGGTAAAGAGATACAACGGAGTGACTACAGTGAAAGGGATGGGGAGGACAGCAGGGGCGGATCTAGGCATGGGCATGCCTAAATAAATACCCAGTCTGCCCCCCCCAAACACGATGCCATGCAAAACAACCCAAGATATTTCAAATTAAAAGTGCTTATATTTAAAATGATTTGAAACACTACTGCTGTTATGAACTAACTACAATTGTGCACCACTAAACCAACAGCATTCCATCATTGAAAACAGAAAACTCTCTGAGTCAGACCGTTAGCTTTATGCATGCTGCGTGTCTGTTGCAACTTCAACAACAACTGATGTTATTATTGATGCTTTACTTGACTAATAAAAGTCCTGTAACCGAAAATGGTATGGGTGCGGCTTCATCGCCCGTGGCGCGAAGCGACATGGGCGATGAAGCCGCCCCCATACCATTTTCTCTTGCCACCCCCCCCCCCCAAATGGGACATGTTACATCCGCCCCTGGAGGGAGGACAGGGGAATATTTAATAAATATCAGTGATGATAATGTAACAAACAGCGAGGAGAACAGAGGAATATTTCCAGACTAAAACCAGAGTGGAAGAACTGACACATGGCATCTGATAAACTACAGCTAATCCCTGTTGGACTCCGGCCTCTGTGTGTGTGTGTGTGTGTGTGTGTGTGTGTGTGTGTGTGTGTGTGTGTGTGTGTGTGTGTGTGTGTGTGTGTGTGTGTGTGTGTGTGTGTGTGTACACGCTTGTGTGTGCGTAACGCTTCTGTCTGCGAAGTCATAGAGAAGGAGGACTGGATTGTGTCACAATCACTATCAGCTTTCATCTCCAAACACACACACAGACACGCACACACACACACACACACACACACACACGCACGCACACACGCACACACACACACACACACACACACACACACACACACACACACACACACACACACACACACACACACACACACACACACACTGATCCAATCCGCACCACACTGGACACAAGTCTACGATAGAACCACAGCTTGGTAGAGAAGATTTGCTCCCAATCTAAACTATGGAATGAACTTCACATTGCAGTCCGAACTGCAGATTCACTCCCAATCTAAACTATGGAATGAGGGTTTATAGATCTATTTTAAATCATGTACAGCTTCAAGCGAGCGATCATTGGCGCAGCAAGGAGCACAATCACTTTGGAATGTACTTCAAGCGCCTAAAGGATTGTCAACGGCCATTAAAACACATTAAAGACACCCAATTCATGTAACAAGTTACACCAGTTTGTTACAATGGTTTTCACTGGCAAAAGTTTAAAATTACATTTTCATTTTGACCCCAAAAAATGACCTATTCTAAACCCTCCAGGGCCACCCCTAGAGCCCGTTGAAGATATTATGGAATTGAAGGACCTTTAACTCCGTTTTTATGTTTTGAATTTGGAGCTCAATAAAAGAAATTGGAGTGCGCAGGAAATGCTTTTGTGTTCCGGGAAGTGCATCAATTTGGTTGGTCTCCAATTTAATGGGAGCCTGAGACATTTTTTGGGGTGGGTAGTGAAAGTGTTAAATGCTAAACCTACGTAAACATTTTCACCTTCTTACTGCTCTTACTACTATTACTATATTATTTTGTAGTAGTACAGGGGTTGACACTAAGGTCTCCGAGGCACTTGCCCATTAGGCAAGTGCAAGTCAGGTTCTACTTGCCCTCAGGTCATGGTCACTTGCCCCCCAAAAATATATTGTAAATTTTGCATTTAAGTTTACTTCCTACTTGGGTGCTTTAAACCAGAGGTTTTCAACAGGTGGTCCGGGGACCACCAGTGGTCCCTGAGAGGGTTCCAGGTGGTCCCCAGCTAAGTTGGTTAACCAGATGTAACTCTTGAGAATGTAAAAATGAATTGGTTTCATTTTTACACTCTCAAGAGTTAAAATATTCTTCATCTTAATTAGCCCAGGTCTACACAACTAGAGAATGTAGAAGATTAGGTCATTTTGATCTGTGTGTTAATTTGCCTGTTTTGTTTCCCAAATCCAGCCTGGAATTGTGGATATCTAGAAAGCAGGGAAAGACACAGAGGCAGAGTGCAATGACTGCCTTCAAGACAAATTTATCTTGTGTTGTGTTATAGTGCACTAAGTTGCACACTTGCCCGATCGGGCAACCAGGTAGCAGTCTTCACTTGCCCCACCATTTTTTTTTTACTTGCCCTGGGCAAGCGGGCAAGTGTTAGTGTCAAGCCCTGTAGTCGTAGTAATAGTAGCATCATCCTACCGTCTCTGGGCTCGTCCCGGGTCACATTCTCCGGGTTTTCCTCCATCAGTCTCCGTGTGGAGTGCAGCGTTCCGCCGGTCCATTCCAGGTTTTCCTCAATGGGCAAGCCATGTGACCCTGCAAGGGTTAACAATGACATAATAATAACATGTTCAATTGTCGTCATGTGGCGTCTATAGGGTTAATAATGTCCCCTCAACTTATTGTTTGTTTCTGTACATCAGGGGTTTTCAACCTTTTTCATACCAGGGCTCACTATTTATTTAGAATTTGAACCACAGACCACAATTTGAGGACATTTTTAGCCCCCAACAGACCTCCAAACTAAAGATTTCTTTTGCTTTTGTTCACAAATTCCAGGCTGGATTTGGGAAAACATGAAGACCAAAATGACCATTGATCATCTAATTGTGTAGACTTTGGGCTAACTAAGATGGTGAATATTTTAATTGTTGAGAGTGTAAAAATGAAACCAAATGGACCCGCAAGGGTCCATTTGGTTTCATTTTTACGTTCTCAAGAGTTACATCTGTTAACCAACTTAGCTGGGGACCACCTGGAACTCTCTCAGGGACCACTGGTGGTCCCCGGACCACCTGTTTTTTTTTTTTTTTTTTTTTTTTTTTTTACTGAACTGGTTCAGTTCACGGTTCATTATTTTACAAATAACCAAGTTCCATTCATAGTTCATAATGAAAAAATAAAAATAAAACTAAGGAACATGAACTTTAGTTCAAAATGTTGTTTTTTTTTTTGGAACCATGAACTTTAGTTCAAAATGTTGAATTATGAACTATGAAGTACGAGGTCGTTCTCTAGGTCAGGGGTTTTCAACAGGTGGTCCCTGAGAGGATTCCAGGTGGTCCCCGGCTAAATGATGGACGGTTGGTAACCAAATGGACCCTTATAAATCTGTAACTCCTGAGATCATAAAATGAAACCATTTTATTTTACGCTCCCAAGAGTTAGATTATCTTTAAACATCTGAATAACTTAATTTTCAAGAATCTACAGTTCCACAAATTTAGAAATGTAGAATTGCTATTTTGAACAATGTTTTGCCAGTTACAGTAGCCTATCTCTCATACATGGTGGACAAAAACTTGGTTTTGCGTTTGAGAGACTAAACTCAACATCAAATGGTGGTCGGTGCTGTATCAACATAGAGCAGTGTTTTTTCAACCTTTTTCATACCAGGGCCCACTATTTATTCCTCATTTTAGCCATGGACCACCATTTGATGTTGAGTTTAGTCTCTTGAATGCAAAACCAAGATTTTTCAAGTTTTTGTCCACAATTTATGAGAGATCCATAGCACTACCCGACCCACAGCAAAACACAACCACAGACATTAGTCCAGAACATGTCCTGTTCTGTGTCTGTTGCTGCTGCATGCATGACTGGAAGGATCATCATCATCGTGCGTTTGAATGAGACTGACGGCTGAGAGTGAGTTGAGTTGAGTAAGGGCTTATTGGTGAGCTTTCCTCTACATATTAACTAATGATGATCCAGGTGTGTTGGGGATTTCGCCTGACGCCTGCCAAAGGCTCACTCTTGAACAGAAAGTGCCGTTCGCATACGCACCAGAAACAGAAGTGTTGTGGAAAGTAGTTTGTCAAACAGAAATAGAGTGCAAGTTTGCCCCAAAATATGTTCTTTAAATGTGTTTGGGGTACAACACTGGACTTTTTAATGAACTATGGAATGAACATTGGAGTCAGAACTTAGCCTGATTATCAGACTAGAGTTCAGCTTCCTGAAGCTTGAGTCTGAAATTGTCCGCTGTCTGTGAGATTTCAAGGGGGGAGGGGTTTGGTTCGCCGACCACACAAACACAGCCAACAAGCGCTACTAGGATGTGAACAAAAGCAGTAAAATATGTCAGATAATGATGTTTATACAACATTTCTTTAAAGAGACTATTTGTGATCAGATCTGGTGCTTTTTCTCAGTTTTGCTAGTTTGGGACACTCAGATTTAAATGCTCATAACTCCTACAAAATGCTCCAATTTCCTTGAGTGATGCATCATATGAAAGCTTACATTGTATACTATACAGAAAATTGATCCTGGCCTACATGAGGCACAAAGTACCAGGTGCTGTCACATTTGTCACAGGTCGGTTTAATGGACAGATTGATACGTCCATGATTCGTCACAGTTGCAGCCGCCATGTTTGTTGTTTGACAGTTGACACTGTAACTGGTGCGCTGTTGAGTGACGGGGCTGCTGGCCAATCAGCTGCGTCTGTTCGGATTTGTCGTTAGACCAACGCCCAACTCTGATTGTCATTGGTTAAATATCGAAGGAAATCAGAGGTTGACAATGGAAGGGCAGACCAAGAGACCTGGTCTGAACCAGGTCCATGGCTCTGACGCATAGAGCAGGGGTTTTCAACCTTTTTCATCCCAGGGACCACCATTTATTCAGGATTTGAGCCACGGACCACCATTTGAGGATATTTCTAGCCCCACAGACCCCAAATCTGAAGATTGATTTTAGCTTTTGTCCACAATTCCATGCTGGATTTGGGAAACAAAACAAGAAAAACATACGTTACAAAATGGCGTAAAATGAAACCAAATGGACCGCAAGGGTCCATTTGGTTTCATTTTTATGTTCTCAAGAGTTACATCTGGTTAACCAACTTAGCCTGGGGACCACCTGGAACCCTCTCAGGGACCACTGGTGGTCCCCGGACCACCTGTTGAAAACCCCTGGCATAGAGTAATAAAATATAGAGGGGTAACCGGAGCAATAGCCACGCCCCCTTGCCGTTCATTTCAATACAAGTTGCTCAGTGGCGTTTTGAAGCACCCGGAAGACCGCCGGAAGTGCGCCTATTTCCGCATTTGGACACCAAAATTTGGTGGTCAAATGTGGAAGTATTTCCTCCATGAACGCGCCCGAAGCAAGGGATTATGGGAAGGGAAAGGATTCATGAACGAGCGCCGTCGAGAACGAGCAAAGGAAAAAAAAAACTAAACAGTATCAAAAAACAAGCTTGTGGGTTTGCTGTGAGCTTATTATCTGTCATATAATACATCCGTTATGTTTTGAGAGGTAGTATATGATGTGAGGACCGGTGGTTCATCCAGAAAACAACTTAAACACAAACTGCCCTGTCCGCGTGCACAAAGCAAACCAGCGTGCGTGCTCTCGGGGTGCTCTGCATGAATTCCACTCGCCTGCAGTACCAAAGTTGACCACCAGGGACCGGACCACCTGGGGACGTGGTCTGACCACATTTCAGGACATAGCTCTTGCAGTAGCACTTGCCCTCGCCTTGACTCCAACAGACTTACGTAACTTAGATAGCAGTTCATGTAGCCTTAGCTGTAGTGTACAGCAAGGGTTTTCAACAGGTGGTCTGGGGTCCTTGAGAGGATTCCAAGTGGGCTAAATGCAGTGCTGGTCCCGTTACTTTAAAAAAGTAATTAGTTATAGTTACTCACTACTTCTTCCAAAAAGTAACTGAGTTAGTTACCCAGTTACTCTAAAATAAAAGTAATTAATTACCAAGAAAGTAACTATTTCCGTTACTTGCTGACTTTCATTTGGGACAGAATTGGCGACAACTTTTTTTTTTGTCCCATTCACATTCATTCAATGCAATGCATTCAAACGGCTCTCCTCCGGTTTGCCCCCTCAATGTCGTGAGCGCATGGGTTAAGCAGCCAGGGCTACACAGCTCTTCCTGACTTGGGACCCGGATGTTTTTGGGCAGATCGCCAGATGATCGATTAGACAAGGCGAGGCAATGGGGAGGAAACAAAGAAGATCCGATCGCGGTGAATGAGGTAACGATCCGTATTCGACTGTCAGTAACGGTAACGCCGTTATAGATATGGGGAAAATAATTAGTTAGATTAGTCCGTTACTGAAAAAATAACGGCACTACGTAACGCCGTTTATTTGAACGGCGTTATGTCCAGCACTGGCTAAATGATGGACAGTTGGTAGCCAAATGGACCCGTATAGATCTGTAACTCTTGAGAGCGTTAAATTTGGTTTGGCTTCATTTTACGCTTTCATGAGTTAAATTATATTTTAAACATCTGAGTGACTTTATTTTCAAGAATCTACACATTTAGAAAATGTAGAAGAATTGTTATTTTGACCAACGTTTTGCCAGTTACATTTTAAATTGTACACAAAGACCTTGAAAATCCTTGGCTTTGGGCCAGAGAGACTAAACTCAGCATCAAATGGTGGTCTGTGGCTAAAATGCTACTGGGCCCTGGTCTGAAAAAGGTTGAAAACCACTGGTGAGTACAGACATAGAGTTTCCTTATATAGATATTCCGCTAGTAGGTTCTTAAGCTTACGTAGGATGTGTGTGTGTGTGTGTGTGTGTGTGTGTGTGTGTGTGTGTGTGTGTCCGTGCGCGTGTTGTATATCGTATACAGTGAACCTCAAGCTTATATTTCACTTCAGACGTAACATGTTCACGTTCATGTAAAAAACACAAACCTAAACGTCTAATCATAACAACATGTCTGTGTTTATGTACGGTTACATAGCTCTCACACACATGCTCGTATGCACGCACGAGCGCGTGCACACAAAGAAGCATGCATGCACAACGTATACACACTAGCACACAGTGGAAATACTACGATTGTGCACACTTACGGTAAAGGAACACTGATAATTGTACACACACACGCACTCATGCACGCACGCATGCACACACTCTTGTGCGCGCGCACACACACCCACACACACACACACACACACACACACACACACACACTGGATGCATATTGCCTATATCCATGCAGATAGACAGACAGACATGGGAGCTGCCAGAATTAAAAAAAAAAGAGAGCAAATTGGAAATAAGGATTTAATAATTTTTCATTCCACTAAAAGTTCATTGGATTTTACATCTTAAAAAAAAAAAAAAAAAAAAAAAAAAAAAAGTCAACTAAATAGTGGATGACATTAAAATGCAAATACATACATGAATAAATAAATCTAAAATGCAAAAGCATTTACATCTTCATCTGTTTTTTTTTTTTTTTTTTTTTTTTTTTTTTTTTCATTCTATGACAGAATAACAGAACTGCTGTGGCATTTCTTTTCTTTTCTTTTTTTTTTTTTTTAGAAAAAAATATGTCAATGACCTTAAAATAAAAACTCCAACCCTGGCTCTTACTTATATTTCAATTGACTTTTCAATATTATCCATTTCCTTTGTCTGTTCTTTACAACTGCCAATGTTCAGACTCAGGTGTGCGACCTGTCGCTCGTCAATCTCACCTCCCTGGTGCGTGCGTGTGTGCGTGCGTGTGTATGTGTGTGTGTGTGTGTGTATGTGTGTGTGCGTGCATGCGTGCGTGTGTGTGTGTGTGTGTGTGTGCACGTGCCTACCTGTGTGTGTGACAGACATCCACAGGCTCAGGGACAGCATCGCCGCCGACGCTCCGCAGCAGAACAGCCGCCGTACTCTCAGACGACCGGGGGGAGGACGAGGCATGATCCCTGAGGTACGCCACCACCATCACCTCTCTCTCTCACACACACACACACACACAGACACACACCGACACACACACTGAGCTGTTGGTCCAGTAGTTGCTAAGCAGCAGGTCTTGCAGATCTAATCTAGTCTCTTATCTGTAGATCATCCGATCAGAGTCTGAGCATGAGAGAGTCTCTCTCTCTCGCTCTCTCTCTCTGTGAAACAATCACTCAGCAGCTGTGTGTGTGTGTGTGTGTGTGTGTGCGTGTGTGGGAGGGGGTGTGTGTAGGGGGGTGGTAGCCATGTGTGTAGCTACACCTCCTGTTGTTCCACATGTGACCAACAGAAGGCGACAAAACACACATCCCTACCAGGAATTCTAAAGACCCTGATACACTAGCAATATTTTGATCCATATCAACTAGCAATGTCAACATCAACGGGGCAACATGATGAGACACACGGCAACAGGCAACATTAAATGGGGAATTCCACCCATTTTCATTTTTTCCTGAGAGTGTACAAATGTGAAGCAAATGGACCCGCGAGGGTCCATTTGTACACTCTCAGAAAAAAAGAAGCCTTAGTTTGCATTGAATCATTTTCACCCAACTGCCACCCAACTCAAAAGGTTCATCTAGCGGAATGAAAGTTACAAAATCCTTGTTTTTGTCCACAGCAGTGAAGCAGCAGCAGCAGCCATGGTTTCAGAAAAGTCTGTGGGAGTCTGGGAGAAAGGATCACATGATGCCAAAGAGGGCTGTGATTGGAGGATTCCAAAATGTTGACCAGTAGAGGGCGCTAATGATCTGACTTTTCTGAACAACCAGGAGTTGATCATTTTGTATAGAAAGGTGGAAAGTCAACGTTGATAGTTGACGTTGCTTGTTGATGTTGATCAAAACATTGCTAGGTGTATCAGGGCCCTAAATCTCTGTTGGGTTTATCATCACAGTGGGTTTCAACCTTTTTGATCTCAGGGCCCACTATTTATTGAGCATTTGAGCCACAGACCACTATTTGAGGACATTTTTTACCCCCACAGACCCCAAAAGTAAATATTTTTTTAGCTTTTGTCCACAATTCCAGGCTGGATTTGGGGGAAACAAAACAGTCAAAACATACAGATCAAAATGACCGTTCATCTTCTAATATTCTATCTTCTCTAGTTGTGTAGACTTGGGCTAATTCAGACGGTGAATATTTTCTTGAGAGTGTAAACATGAAATCAAATAGACCCGCAAGGGTAGACACACACACGCACGCACGCACGCACGCGCACACACACACACACACACACACACACACACACACACACACACACACACACACACACACACACACACACACACACACACACACAGCAGTGAGTGTCTCTAGTATTTACAGAACAAAATGAGTCATTAAACTGTGTGACAACCTCTCTGCTCAACCCCAAATAAAGACATGGGATCTGTGTGTGTGTGTGTGTGTGTGTGTGTGTGTGTGTGTGTGTGTGTGTGTGTGCGTGCGTGCGTGTGTGTGTGCGTGCGTGCGTGTAGGGACTGTTTATATGATGTTGTCGTAGTTCCACACATTCATACACGGCCTGGAAAATAAACGCTGTCCATTCGTCACTGTGACTACGGACTGTCAAACACTGTGTGTGTGTGTGTGTGTGTGTGTGTGTGTGTGTGTGTGTGTGTGTGTGCGTGCGTGCGTGCGTGCGACCCGGGATTCGAACCCGGGTCTCCCACATGAAAGTCCAACATCTTAACCACTAGAACACCCCCTTGGTCCGGGGGCAGATACTAGACTTTGGAGGCTATCACGACAGAGGCTGTAGACACTTATACACTCACCTCCCTTTTGACCTCCTTCCACGGGGAAACCTGATCCATGTCACGGCACCACTGTAACGCCCGGGATTTGAACCCGGGTCTCCCACATGAAAGTCCAACATCTTAACCACTAGAACACCCCCTTGGTCCGGGGGCAGATACTAGACTTTGGAGGCCATCACGGCAGAGGCTGTAGCCACCTGCTACATATGGACGTCTGAGTGATTCCTCCTCCATCTGTGCCCGAGAACCACGGACCAACAACAACCACGATAGACTGTATTAAAGTGAGTTACCTACCGGAATTTATACGTGCCATTTAATTCGCACACCATGAAGTTAGTTATGTATTAATTCTGTCGACGTTCTGACCAGTAAAGCACTGCATTGGAAACCACGTTGTTAGGCGTCATTACCACCACCACATTTAACTCCACAACAGTATGCTGGACCACATACCTCCTTCCTGAAGGCAGCAGTTTATATTCTCCATACAAAACACTCCCAGAACACTCCCAGTCTAAACTATGAATTTCCTGTTGCAGTCAGAACTACAGACTCACTCCCAGTCTAAACTATGGAATGAACTTCCCACTGCAGTCAGAACCACAGACTCACTCCCAGTCTTTAGAAACTATGGAATGAACTTCCCACTGCAGTCAGAACCACAGACTCACTCCCTATCTAAACTATGGAATGAACTTCCCACTGCAGTCAGAACCACAGACTCACTCCCTATCTAAACTATGGAATGAACCCCCCACGGGGTCCCGTCTCTGTTCCCTCAGCTCTATGTTCCCTCAGCTCTATGTTCCCTCAGCTCTAAGTTCCCTCAGCTCTATGTTCCCTCATGCTTATGCACATGAAGGCAACTATAATGTGATGTGGAGTCGTGATCAAGTCTTCCCACGACCCCTCGGGGAATCACGACCCCTTGGGGGTTGCGATTAATTTTTGGGGGTCACCATAATAATAATAATAATGATAATTTTAGTGCCTGCATTATATAGGTGTGCGTCTTTTGTATGTCATTTCTCTACCGTTCTGTGCTCACAGGAACAGGGTGGAGATGTTAACAGTAACTAACGATTCATTCAAGTACAGTTGCACCACTCACTTTGTGAAGAGAGTGGGGGGTTATTAAATAAGTAAGTTTGCATTAAAGGGCAACTTTTTTCTTGAATGTGTTGGATCTTTGGTGGTGACTGGCCTGGGGCCTAAGGATGCTGGAGGGTCTGCATTTGGGTTGTGTCTTTAAAAAGACAATAGATGGTAAAAAGGAGAGGCCCAGGCGGTGGTTGTCATCGTAGCTCTCTTTGGTTTTATTTCAGAGGACCATAGTGGACTCACTCAGACATCATGTTAAAGGAGTATTCCACCCCAAAACACATTGGGCATCAACCCACCTTGATTCCTGTGAATCAATACATAATGTCCTTGATTTTTGTCACAGATGTTTTTTCTACATTTCACCATGAGGTCCTCCTCCCTCCAATGCAGTTACATGGCCGCAGGTTGTCTTTATTCTAATGTGGGTATTTTAGAAGCCCCAGACTTATTTTTTTCACACATCACATCAAACCACACTACAATATAACCACTATCTGATTTTTAAAAACTCAGTTGTCACCCGTGGGACAAGAGTTTCAACCAGAGTGATTGGAGAGGAGAGTGGCAAAAGGGAGGGGAGGAGAGGAGGAACCTCTGGGATTACATGTAAAGACTGCCCCAGAGTGACATAAAATTCAAGGGTGAAATGTAGAAAAGGGGGGCATCTGTGACAAAAATCAAGAGCATTATGCATCATGTCACAGGAATCAAGGTAGATCGATGCCCATAGTGTTTTGGTGTGGAATTCTCCTTTAACAACTGCTTACAGACATGTCGCTGCAGGAGTGAGTTTCCTCAGCTTGACAAACAGATCATTATATTACAAATATTACATTAGTGTGTGTGTGCGTGTGTGTGCGCACGTGTGTGCTTGTCAGGTGGTGATCTTTCGAACCTTCCGACAGGGGTGTTTGATTAATCAACAATGATTGATTAGTTACTCAAGCTAAACATAGAAGTACTGTTCTATTCTGGCCTAATCTGCACCTAACCATTGATTTCTTTGGTTAGCCCAACATAGGCTACTGTAAGGGCATCATGTGGTCAACCTTTGTTTAACTTCTCCTTCCACATAGCATGTCTGTGTTGACTGGACTTCAACCGTGCTCTACTGATTTTCTTTCAATGAGAAAATGGTCAGTCGGTTGAGTCAGTGTGCAAATTTTTTAATCGGATTAATCAGCAACATTAATCAACTAATTAACTCGTTATTTACAGAGCTAAAACTACTATAGTAACTGCTGTACTGACCATGGTATTACTGTGCTTAACTGAGCAGCCAACTGTCCTGACTAACCCAACAGAGAATCTGGGTTGTATGGCTAAGAGGAAGGTGTGAGACATAACACTGAACAATATAAATTTATTTCCATTCATTTATAAAAGCAAAACTGGTCTTCCATAACAATTCAACAGTGCCATAGCCTTAGCCTCATAGGATAAATGCCTAAGTCGTTTCTTGGCGAAATTGAGATTTCTAGAATTTCAGCAATAGATTTGCAAGAAAATTTGTTTTTTTTTTTATCCTATGAGGCTAATGATCGGTTGATCACCTCCATGCCATGCCCCATTGATGAAATAATTTATTCAAAAGTACCCCAGACCAAGTATTACTGCATAGATTAATATACTTTTAAGATAGTCGACATTTCTTGTTTAAAACATATTTTTTAGTGGTCTACTAAAATATTCTATTTCTTTATCCTGTTTTGGTGGGTTTATGAGCTGGAAGCCAAAATTCTGTAAAATAAATAAATAAAAATAAATACTTGAAATCATTTACAATGTGTGCACTGAATATATAATTAATGAAGTTCAAGGTTTTGAATGGAATTGTGGAAATAAACCAACTTTCCATGTATATGATATCATTTTTTTTAATAAAGTTAGGATCTCTGGGACTTAGGATCTACGGCCAGTCCGACAGCTTTGCTTGGCCCATTGGATTATGGGAAATTTTGATTTGGAAAAACTCACTCATTGATACACTATATCACTCATTGATTCACTATACAATCTGTTTTAATTGACCAAAACATCCTTCTCGGGTCAAATATTACAAAGCGTGTCATGTTGAGGGTGAGTTTTAGAATAGTGTTAGTAATTTTTGACCAATGGGAGGACAGAACAGTGGGGGTTTGGATCAATGGCAGCCGTTATTGGTTACCCTGATTCAGCTGATTGGCTTCTTAATTCTCCCATTGCGTGTACCGGTTAGGTGGTGTCCACCCAGTAGTCTGACCTCCCATAATTCTGAAAAATAAAAAATACAAATAAAAAGGAACTCCCATAGGTCTGACATCTCGTTTTTTCAACCATCGGAAGATCAGGATTTTGGGATTATGGTAGGTCGGAATTATGGGAGGTCGGAATAATGAGATGGTCGGTACCCCTGAAATCCATCCAGTGGAAAAGGTTCTGGGTGCGAAATCTGTTTGCGATTAAAAAGAGGTAATTGTTTTATTGTTTCTGTGATTAATTAATCTCAATTAATAAGTTATAGTCCCAGCACTATATGCACGTTGTATTACATACTACTATTAAACTTGGTTGAGGGAACATAGAGCTGAGGGAACATAGAGCTGAGGGAACTTAGAGCTGAGGGAACTTAGAGCTGAGGGAACATAGACACGGTCCCCTTCCCACTGCAGTCAGAACCACAGACTCACTCCCTATCTAAACTATGGAATGAACTTCCCACTGCAGTCAGAACCACAGACTCACTCCCTATCTAAACTATGGAATGAACTTCCCACTGCAGTCAGAACCACAGACTCACTCCCAATCTAAACTATGGAATGAACTTCCCACTGCAGTCAGAACCACAGACTCACTCCCAATCTAAACTATGGAATGAACTTCCCACTGCAGTCAGAACCACAGACTCACTCCCAGTCTAAACTATGGAATGAACTTCCCACTGCAGTCAGAACCACAGACTCACTCCCTATCTAAACTATGGAATGAACTTCCCACTGCAGTCAGAACCACAGACTCACTCCCAATCTAAACTATGGAATGAACTCCTCGTTGCAGTCAGAACTACAGACTCACTCCCAATCTAAACTATATGAACCTCCCATTGCATTTAACTGCAGAAGTGCAGATTCATATGGGGGCACCATATGAAGTAGAATGTAGGCCTGGTAGACAGAGAGTGGAGTAGGCTACAGACATTATAATTTTATAATTATTCATTACATAGCTTGAATGAATGGTCCAATAAAGCCAGCATTCTCAACAGACCACTCTGCTCAACAAACAGACCTCCTAGCTTGAACGAACACAACTGCAGATCAATAAAAGCATGTAACTTACTGTTTCTGTCAATTAATAGTGATTAATAGTGATTTATTAATGTATTTAGTAATAATAACTCACCGGTTCGTCGGGTGTTACATGATGCTGTGCGTTCCCGCCGGCCAACGAGCATGCGCCATGATGCTCTCCAACTCCACGTGTCTTTTATGAACTTTGTCTAAAAGCATGTTGTGTTTAGTCTGTCAACAACCATATATCTATGACTACAAGCCAACAGACCTCTTCCTCTCTTCAAAATAAAAGCAAACTGTCAACACTAAATCGTATTTCTTAAAGGGAAATTCCACCCAATCAACATTTTACCAAGTCGATATAGCCCTACCTTAGCTCTGGTCCAGAGCTCCACTGCTTCTGAGTCTGACTTGCATCCGACTGCAAGTCAGACTCAGAAGTAGTGGAGCTCTGGACCAGAGCTAGGCCTACCTTAGAGATGTTGTCGACATGATGAAAAAAAAGTTCCCCGATTCTTATTTCTTCTGAGAGTGTCCTGAGAGTGTACAAAAGGAGCCCAATGGGCCCGTTAGGGTACATTTGGTTTCATTTGTACGCTCTTTAATGTTGAAAATGGGTGTAATTCCTCTCCCAGCAAACACGCGCAAGTGGGCCCCACTTTGGTTTTGATATGGGCTTCTGGGCCTGGGTTCCAGGTGGGCCCTGCACCCAGGTTCCACTAATGTCCCACCCGTGTTAGCTCATATGGGCTAACACGGGTTTCTGACTGGGTATGAGGTGGTACCCAAATGGGCAATTATATGTGGGAACCATGTGGTCTCTGCCTGGGTTTGCCTATATAGGTTAGCACTGGGATATGAGTGGGCGTTAAAATGGGTTCCAGCTGGGCAAAATATATGGGACCCATGTAGGCCACCCATTATGGGCTCCAAGTGGGCCCTGCACCCAGGTTCCACTAATGTCCCACCTGTGTTAGCCCATTGGGCCAACACAGGTTTCTGACTGGGTATGAGGTGGTACGCCCACCTAAGACGCAGTCAGAAACCCATGTAAGCCCAGATGAGCTAACACAGGCCTAGTCTGGTCCCTGTCTCGGAGTCTTGGGTGTGCCACCTGTGTTCCTATGAGCTTGAACTTGCATCTGAATGGGCTTCAAGTCCAAATTCAGGACCGATGTACAGTAGATCCAAATTGAAGTTGGTCCTGAAGGGATGTAAACTTGTTAGCTATAATTGACATGAACCAGCTGTGTAAATACTGCAAACAAAACTTAAAATGTAAAAGGCATCTACAGTTTACTTTAGCCAGTTTACGTTTTACCTGGGTGAAAATACAGACAATATCTTTGACAGTTTGACAAAATAAAAAGATGGAATTTGTTCGTAAGATTGCATTTAATTTCCACAAAAAGATTATCAAAATTAGCATTGCATAACAAAGTGCATAACAAAATTTAAAACTTTCACATTTTTTGTAAACAGCCTAGTGCAGAACACATTACTTTCAGAACCTCAAAAAAAAAAAAAAAAAAAAAAAAAGTGCAGACAATTTTAGAACACTCGAGAACTTTCGAGGAAGCAGCAATTCAGAACTGTTGAGGAAGTCTGGACCCCCTTTGAGAACCACAAGTGCATAACAAGTAAAAAAGTGCATAACAAATTTTAATTTTGGAACTTTAGGAAACTTCAGAACTTTCGAGGACTACCACTTAGAGAACCACAGATCTATTGCAGAACACACAAGTCTGAATACTTTCAGACTCGGAAACTTTTAGAACTTTCGGGGGAAGCAGCAGTCTCGGGGGAAAACAAAACAAAAAACAGCATTTTCAACTTAAAGGGATAGTTCAGAAATACTGTCCATTAATATAGTGGTGTCAACTGTATTCATTTATTGTCAGAGTCCCATGGTGGGAGTTCTGCTCCGTTTTTGGTCAATATCAAGACCATTGACAGGTAGAGAGAGTAGAGAGAGTGTAAAGAGAGAGTCGAGAGTGTAGAGAGAGTGGCCCCAGTAAGACCGACAAAATGAACAGAAGTACCTGATATTATACCAAAACCAGAGCGGAACTCCCACCACAGGACTTTGGACATCCATTAATTAATGCATGCAATCCATTAATGCAGTTGACACCACTATATCAATGATATTATTCATACAAATAAAGTTAAAAAATCTGAGCTATCCCTTTAAGATGAAGTGCCATATTGGGCAGGCTACTGTACCACAGTGTCCACAGTGTCCACAGCCACATTGTCTTCAGCTGTGTCACGCGCTCTGCGCGCCCTGTTCCCACCTCGGTCCCGGGCCCCTGTGAACCACTTCCCAAGAGCCAGCTCTGCTGTCCTCAGGTTCACGTCCTGGGTGGCGTTGTTGTTCTTTAGTCCCGCTAAAAGAAATGACAAAAAGACATTTTAGTAGCTGGCTCAACCAAGTACTCCATGAAATGGACAGTGTGTAGAACCAGACAGCAATAGTAACTTCTACATTAGTGATGAATCTTTGCTGAACAGAAAGGGACGATGGACAAAATTAGTCATTTTAACAGTTTTCTCAAAAATCTTATATTTCCAAATGTGCAAATGTGTTTTCTTGTAGAATAACAAAGTTGCATGTCATGTTATTATAGCAAAATTGAATAAAAATACCAAACACTGACATTGCTGGTATCCATTTAAATTTGTTGTGAGTATAAGAACGAAGGAAGGTTTCAAGTATTTTTTATAATGAGAAATTAAAAAGACAAATTTACCATAGAAGACATCAAAAAGGGCCAGGTCTCGAAACTTCTTCTTTCCATTACGCCCAAAGAGGTTGAACTGGCGAGACAACTGGTGGCTCAGCAGGAAACTCATCATCCTCCTAACTGCATCGTCCAGCGTCGTCCCTCCAACATCCGCAACCATGGCAACCTGAGTATGATTAGAGTCACAGGAAGTACGAAGAATGAACACCAATTCTGTCTGCGTGTGTTATGCTGGTTGTCCGGTTACACAGAGGTGGCAGGTCCACGGTATTTATTTCTTGATGCAGGTTGTTACATTTATTTATTGCATATTTATGGGACACTTTGAGCTTGTCCATCCACTTGCCCGCTGTCGAATGAATTTGTCTGTTATATGTCTGTATATTTCTACTGTTTTTTACTGTTTGTATGACTAAGCACCTTAGTTGCAATGAATTGCCCAGTTTGGGATCAATAAAGTAATCTGAATCTGAATCTGGAAACATGAACCAATTTAAAAGTAGCAAAGAACTAAAACTTCACTGTCAAGAGCAAACTTGTACTACTTGTAAATGAGCAAAGCGAGTGAGCAGCATGATGTGTAGTTAGAGTGACAGGAAGGAGGTAAAATGACTGAGGAAAGAAACAGCATTCAGTCATTACCTCCCGTTGACAGGTAGGGAGAGTAGAGGGACGTGTGTGTGTGTGTGGGGGGGGGGGGGGGCTTATTTTAACTTACAACTGCCGCCCTGAACTCCGAGTTGCACAGCTTCGTGTTCATGGACTGGAGCTCTTCCTCTGTCTGAAGCGGAAGGTTTGCACCCTCTGGCAGCTCCATCAGAGACACATCCTCTTTTTTCCTCAGCAGGGTGTTCAGCATTTTTGTATGCATCTTCTGTGTTAGCTTTACGTCTTCTATGAGCTTCAGCAAGTGGGTGAACATCTGACGTTGTCCACCATGTGGCTGTGAAGCTGCAGTAGGGGTTGTAGTAGGCTCACTGTGGCTGGATGCACCTGCGTCACTCGAGATTGGGGTTCCACTGTGGCGGCTTGTTGGAGGCCCTGTGGGACGGCTCACTGGAGTTGCGGGGAGGACGCTCTGACTCAATGCTGGGGTTCTAGTAGGCTGGCTCTGCCTGGATGTACTTGCGTCACTCGAGAATGGGATTCCACTGTGGCGGCTGGTTGAAGGCCCCATGGAACGGCTCACTGGAGTTGGGGGGAGGACACTCTGGCTCAATGCTGGGGTTCTAGGCTGGCTCTGCCTGGATGTACTTGCGTCCCTCGAGATTGGGATTCCACCGTTGCGGCTTGTTGGAGGCCCCATGGAACGGCTCACTGGAGTTGGGGGGAGGACGCTCTGACTCAATGCTGGGGTTCTAGTAGGCTGGCTCTGCCTGGATGTACTTGCGTCACTCGAGATTGGGATTCCACTGTGGCGGCTTGTTGGAGGCCCAGTGGAACGGCTCACTGGAGTTGCAGGGAGGATGCTCTGACTCAATTCTGGACTGGGTGATCCTGTGGAACTTGGTCTTCCTGGATATAAATGTACATTTAAACATTTTAACGTCTCATACCATCATTGTTTTTCTTTTGTTTACATACTGTTCTGCTTAGACGGTTTACATACTTTCGGTGCTCGTACGATCCGGTGACCTGTGACTCTTCTGCTTTTTGGCGGGTGGGTGGCTCTGGGATGGCCTCAGGTTGGGAGGAGGTGATGGAGGAATCATATCCTCATCAGCCGTTTCAGAATCGCTCGATGTGGAATCCATCAACCTTTGCGGTGGCCTACAGTCAGTTAAGAACACACACGCAAACAAAAATGTAAACAAACATTAGTTCTCAACACAGGGTCTAGGTCAATGTCTTTATCATCATGCTAGTATGCTGTCTTCGTCAGTTTAGTATTTTATAGTTTTCTTACAAACTAAGGAACTATGGTCAAACTATTTTGTGCACTTAAATGGTTAGCAGGTAGTGAATTGGTCGTAGGCCTAATTTATTGGTATTCACATACTCAACTTTTTTTTTTTTTTTTTAAATAGTGTCTACTCATGATTTAAACTGTTGGTGTGTCAACTTTAGAATTCCTACTTTATCTAGTGTAAACTCTAAACCAGTGGTTTTCAATCTTTTTCAAGCCTATTATTTGTTCTCCACAATTAAGGGGAGATAACTGGCAAAACAATGGGTCAAAATAACAGTTCTACATTTTCTAAATGTATACATTCTTTAAAAAAAATTAGTAAAGATATACCGGTAATTTAAATCTTGAGAGTTTCATTTTACGCTCAAGAGTTACAGACCATTAGGGTCATATAAGGGTCCATTTGGTTACCAACTGTCCAACATTTAGCTGGAATACTCTCAGGGACCATTGGTGGTCTGGTTGAAAACCACTGCTGTAAACAACTAGCCTCTCTCTCTCTCTCTATTCAATGCAGTTAAAGTGAAATAAAAACTAAAATGTTACAGAGTTAGTCTAACACTGGGATGCATGCACAGACACACGTATTGTCTGTGTGTGTGCCAATAAAGGCGATTACCTTTTCACCCGCTTTGGGGGCATTTCTGCGTCACTCTGTAGATCCGATGAAGCCTCCGCCTGCTGCAGCATCCTGCGAGCCTTGTCATACACGCCTTTACAAAAACAACACAAAAACATGGGAAGGAAACATTAAAGATTTTTTAATGAACCCATTAACTTCAGTTGAAGCACTTTAACCATCATTTTATACTTTAGATGTTGAAAAATAAAAGATCTATTAGCTTGTAGTGTAGCACGAAGAACTGCCTTTTCCCTTTATTTACATAATTCATTTGTCTAAAGAATGATGTGCAACATGTCTACAATTTCGGAGTACTGTCTCAATGGGATAATGTAGAAGCTTATACATTGCACAGTTGCACACAAAACATTTTCTTACCTGTGCTATTTCCGAGTGGACGCACACTGAATGTCTGCCATGTCTCGGGATCTGGCCGTGCTTGATGTTGCACAAGTCTCGTAACTGCTGATGGCGCTGCACCCACTGGCCAGTAGCACTCCACCTCTTCCGTTGATGGAACCAACATGTTGGTATAATGTCCATCAAGCAATTTCCATCACTCGAAAGGTCTTCAACAAACTCCACAACTCGGAATGTCCCGGCCATGCTGCAAAGTTAACATGTTACTGGTCATGCAACTGACTGAAAGCCACATTCCCCTCTTTCAGAGGAAGCAATATCAGTTTTTCTGTCAGGTCATTCACTGGCACGCCATGCAGTTCTTCTGAAAGAAGTGTCACTCTTTTGATTCCAACATGGGATGAATCAATGGGGTAATCATGAAAGCACCCTTGACTCTCGAACGAGAGTCCACTGGTGGTCCCCGGACCACCTGTTGAAAACCCCTGGTATATAATATAGTAGTGTTCATGGAATGCGGTCCAACTCCAAAGGTTTTGGATGTGGGATGCCTGCCTCCTAAATGCAGGCGTTTCGAAGTGACCCCAAACTTTTGAACACAAGTGTATATCTGAAATGTATTGCAGCAGTGCATCAATTGATTTCATTACCGTTATAGGATTAAGATTCTTTGAGTTGCAGTGCACAACTGTTCAATTCATCAGTTGGTCACTATTGTAAAGTGTATTCTTAACTAAACCAGTGCATTCTTAATTCTCCATGCAGTTATCAGTTTTGTTGCAGTGTGTACTTGACTTGTACTGTAACTCTCATCTCATCTCTTGTTTATAAAAAAAACATTCATTCATAACGTGACTGGAGTTGTTGTAAGAACTGGCCCCCACCACCACCACAACCATTAGGCCTATTTCTTTTCCCTTCCACCTCCACTATGATTAGATATACAGAAATGAATATTTGTCTAAATATGAAACCAAATGGACCCTTGCGGGTCCAGTTGGTTTCATGTTTGCACTTTCAAAGAGTTAAAGTAGCCTATTCATCATCTGAATTAGCCCAAGTCTACACAACTGGAACATTAATTGTCCTTTTTAATCTGTAGGTTTGCCTGTTTTGTTTCCTAAATCCAGTCTGTTATTGTGGACAAAAGCATAAGAAATCTTTAGTTTTTGGGGTCTGTGGGGCTAAAAAAATCTCCTCTAATGGTCGTCCGTGGCTCAAATACTGAATAAATAGTGGGCCCTAGTCTCCTCGAGCCTCTCCCTCACGCGGTCCGCCGCCGTGCGACCGACCGACGCGGGACCGGCGGCGGCCACAGGCACGGGGCAAAAACATGCTTGAGCACCTCCTCGTCCTCGGAGCGGAGCCGAGCAGCGCGAGGCTGCGGCCACCATAACGAGACAACATGAACGACCCCACTGGAGGCTCGAGCCAGAGCCATATAGTAAAATAATATTTTTAATAGGAGACAACTCAGGCGATTAGCACTACGAATCACCGTGAGCCGCGGCCGACGCGATTGCACTGTTAGCTGGGTGCTATCTAAGCTAAGCCTTGTCCCCATTTTCAATAGAGGTCTATGTAAAGATACAAACGCTAACTGCACGAACAGCAGCGCTCGAGCGCTCAGTTTCTGACCCCTCAATGTTGCAACTATGACACGAGATTTCTCTGATACACGGTTTGCACAACACAGCAAAGAATGACGCTTATAAGCTTAAAGACAGATCTGCTCAAATGCGCTCATAGTGCTATGCCAGCGTTAATGAAACTGAATCCCACAAAAATAATTGTGACAATAGCATACCATTAGCCATTTGGGCGCGCAATCAGTTTTGCACAACATTACAAATCCACAGCCAGCAGTGACGCCTGGCCTTGAAGGCTTATAGATCTGCTAAAATGGTTGACGCTATGCTAGCGTTAGCATTAGCCATTAGCAACTTTGGGCGCGAAATTGTAAACGTTCCATTTAAAACACGCACACATCATGCGTGTGTCGACATGAACGATAAAATACCCTTATAGTAAAAACAAACCATGTAATTACAATTAGCTATAAAAAGGGCAGTAAATCGTCGGTTTACCTTTTTTACCCCGTTAGCATTAGCCAGCGAGCTATGATAACACTACATCAGCACCGACCAGGTTGCATTAAGAGCGTGATAAGTTAAATATATGTTCATAAACATGCCCTATGTCGACATGCACACAACACAAACAACAAGGTGCAACGAGCTGTACACATTTATACATTTCATTTTTACTTACTTTATGAGTATAAATCTCCCGAATGCTTAGAATCTCCAAATCCAAAAAGATTACGATCCAAAAACCATCCAACCGCTCAGCCGTATAGCAGCAGCAGGCTCTGAGCAGGAGCACAAAATGGCCGATAGGACCCCAGTGGCTAGCTTGCAGTGCCTGACTGAAAATATTTCGTGTGCATAGGGTTCAGTGGTCCAGTTCAACTACAACATTTGTAATATTTAACCCAAACATTTAACAAATATACATTTCAAAAGAACCATTAATCCTACAATGATTATAAGTGTAGATTAAATCCAGGCCTGTACCCCAAGAGAAAAAATATACTCAGAAGCAAATTTGCATTCAACCACTTTAATTTTCAAAATTATCAAAATCAATTTTTACAATAAAACAATAACCTTTTTTTTCTTCAAACTTTTTTTTCTTCAAACTTTTTTTTAAATATGTGTGTGTGTGTGTGTGTGTGTGTGTGTGTGTGTGTGTGTGTGTGTGTGTGTGTGTGTGTGTGTGTGTGTGTGTGTGTGTGTGTGTGTGTGTGTGTGTGTGTGGTTTGTAACCTTGTTTTTCAGGTTTATGCATCAAACATGAGATCTGATCATATTGTCTGTTGAAAAGGTCAGGATATGTTGTCTAGAATGATGGGATTCAAGTACAATAAAGTCATTATACTTATTTTGAGCTGGTATACAGATCTTTATATTTACGCCCTGAAACAATGTTTCCATATTGCTCTTTCTTGCTCTCTCTCTCACAGACACACACACACACGCACGCACGCACACACACACACACACACACACACACACACACACACACACACACACACACACACACACACACACACACACACACACACAGGGAGAGAGAATGTATCTAGATTCCAGGGGCGGATCTAGGCATGGGCATGGGGGGCAATGCCCCCCTAAATACCCAGTCTGCCCCCCCAAACACAATGCCATGCAAAACAACCCAAGATATTTCAAATTAAAGTGCTTATATTTAAATGATTTGAAACACTACTACTGCTACTAACTACAATTTTGGCACCACTAGCAGCATTTCATCATTGAAAACAGAAAACTCGGAGTCAGACCTTTAGCTTCATGGTTGCTGTGTGTCTGTTGCAACTTCAACAATAACTGATTTTGATGCTTTGACTAAAAGTCCTGTAACCGAAAATGGTACGGGTGCGACTTCGGGGCGGCTTCATCGTCCGTGTCGCTTCGCACCACGGGCAATGAAGCCGCCCCCATACCATTTTCTCTTGCCTCTCCAACATGTTCTCTTGCCCCCCCAAATGGGACATGTTACATCCGCCCCTGCCAGATTCACCCATCAGGTCCAAGGTGACTTTGCCATGTAATATATTGGCAACGTCTTCTGTCGAGATGTCTAATTGCTCCTAAAAGTGCGTTTGCGATAAGGACACTACGTCCTGTAGTGGCGGTCTTAGCAATTTGGGGGCCTAAGGAAATGCGAGAAATAAGTATCATGTAACACACCAGCATTCCAAAAAGCTATATATATATATATATATATATATATATATATATATATATATATATATATATATATATATATATATATATATATATATATATATACAGTATATATATATATATGGGGGGGCATAAAGTGGGCAGGGGTGTGAGGTGGGTTCGGGGCGTGAATGCCAATAACAGCCTGACCAGTTTGTTTGGTGAGGTCTGTAGCCTTGTTTTCAAGGTCTTCGAGGTGCTGTACGTGGTACCAAGAGGTGCAGGCATAGTCAAAGAAACCTTGTACCAGGGCTCCAGTTATGGTCTTCGTAAGGCAACCGAAAAAACTAAAAGATGCCAGTGAGGGAAAAGGAATATTAAGCTCTTTCCAACGTGTGGTACTGTGATCAGAAACCCAGGTCCTCTCAATGAGTGCATTTAAGAGGTTTATTTTGATGTTGCAGGATGGTACAATTAAGTGCATAACAAAAGACTGGATGTTTTGGCTGTAACTTAAACAAAACCGGTGTTTACCGGTGAAAAATAAACCGAATAAAACTCAAAATAACAAACAATACACAAACACATGGTTGAAAAACTGTGTGTCTTCCCTCTAGCCTGATTCCCTCCTGCTGTGCAGGGTTGTGACATACCAAAATAGGCTGTGCCTGCTTAGGCCTGGCCCCACCCATCTCCATGATTGTCAATTAATAAATCAATTATTCAATCCTGAAATTGGCTACAACAGTCTTCAAAGTGTCTTTGTTGACCAATGAGGAGATCCTGTATGTGTGTGTGTGTGTGTGTGTGTGTGTGTGTGTGTGTGTGTGTGTGTGTGTGTGTGTGTGTGTGTGTGTGTGTGTGTGTGTTTAGTTTTGCTTATTTTGTCTGCTTTCAGTGCTTTTGTCCGTGGTTCATTGCGGCTTGGTCCGCTACTTCTTTTCATATGATTTAATCATAAATTATGGCGAAACAAAACAAATGTGATTGGCTCCGCATAAGCCTTAAAATGCAACTTTGCATTTAGTTAATATGTTTATATGATGATGGGATGGTCAGTGAGAGAGCATTTTCCAAACGTCGGGTTTTGTGCTGTTGCTGGTGCTGTTTTGATGCGCCGCTGTGATCTGCGCTCCTCTCTGCTGCTGCTCAGGGCCGGATTTAGAGGGGGGCAGGGCCCCCTCAAACAGGCATCCTGCCCACCCAATGAAAGGTAATAACAGTTTTCAGCCAGTGGTCTGGGACCACTAGTGGTCCTTGAGAGAGTTCCAGGTGGAAAGTTGGTTAACCAGATGTAACTCTTTGAGAGCGTTTTTACACTAGAGTTAAAATATCCATCATCTTATTAGCCCAAGTCTACACAACTAGAGAGTGTAGAAGATAATGGTCATTTTGATCTGTATGTTTGACTGTTTTTTCCCCAAATCCAGCCTGGAATTGTGGATAAAATCAAAATAAATCTTTAGTTTTGGTGTCTGTGGGGCTAAAATGTCACCAAATGGTGGTCCGTGGCTCAAATGCCGAATTAATAGTGGGCCCTGGTGTCAAAAAAAAGATTGAAAACCACTGCTTCATATGAAAAACTTGGAGTTTCCCACCCTGCCATTCTTCCAGCCCACCCTAGTAGGGTTGGCTAAATCCGGCCTTGCTGCTGCTGCTCCGTGACTGCGGTAGAGTGAGCCGCTGCGGCCGAAAGCTCAGTAATGTGGGCCGCTGTCCGACAATTTCTGCAAGCTCACAAACAGCTCAACTCTGCAAGAAAACTACACTGAGGCATTTACATCCGATTCCCCGTCTCCTCGCACCGCCCAAATCCGGCAAGGCATTGTGGGAAATGGAGGTTTGGACCCATGTGTCACTGTGTCAATGTGTCTCTATGGCTCGCCATAGCGACATAACTGTGTGTATGAGGCCTGTCTCTCTCTCTCTGTTTCTCTGTCTGTTTCTCTGTCTGTCTGTCTGTCTGCCCCCCCCCCTCGCTCTCTGTCTATCTATCTGTCTGTCTGTCTATCTGTCTGTCTGTCTGTCTGTCTGTCTGTCTGTCTGTCTGTCTGTCTGTCTGTCTGTCTGTCTGTCTGTCTGTCTGTCTGTCTGTCTGCAGGCCTGCTATTATAGGGGAACAAATTTGGAAGAGCTTGAGTGTTGTCTGAAGTGATTGGCAATATTGTTCTGCTTATATGCAACTTGTAACTGACTGTTATGTTATGACTGCACTGGTCTGGTAGTGTTTGTTCTCTGTATGCAAGTCTGTTAATTGTATTTCAGCTTAGGTTATTGTCATAGCATAGTTATCATATTTTGACAAGGGTGCAGGTTGGGGGACATCACACTTAGGTATATGTGGATGCTGTTTGCTTCAGTAAACAACAACTACAAATGCGGACGCACAGACGGATGGCAAAAGATACTAAAACATATGCAAAACATAGGTTTTTTTCCCTCTGTCCGTGCGTCCGTACATCCGTGTGTCCACCTGTTATCATGTAATCTTCGGCGCTGTTAACCCGATCAATGAACTTTGCACACACACTCCCTGGATGACGACCATGCACCTCTGCTCCAAATTCCATTTCCCATATGGCCTGTTACAGCGCCACCCCTAGGTAGCATGCAATTTTACATATGCCTTCATCAATCTGCATGAAATGTTGCATACTCCTTAGAGGACTGAGATGAAGATTTGACCTGTTTTTCATTTCAGCTTTTTATAGCACCGCCGGGAGGCCGATTTAAGAAAAAAAAAAGAAACACACACATTTTTTCATATTTCATTTCATTGTATGTGTCCCATAATTCATATTCCAATTGCCTATAATTTTCTCTCAAAATTTGCAATATTGGACTGCTTACAACAAAAAGCATCAAATGATGAACACAGCAGACAAATTACATAAAAGTTTAACTCACTTTCATACTAGGCTGAGAAAATATGCCACTCTTTTCACAATGGCTCTGCACCAACAACAATTTGCAAAACACATTTTTTGGACAAATGTCATCAAATGCCGAAGTCTTATGCTATCCTACTTAGTGTCCGAGAGAGAAAATATAAATATTCCATGTCATGTGCTTAATTTTATTGCTTCCTTATCACTTCTAACCCATGCCCACGTAGCCCTTGCATAACCTGTATAGGACCCAGACAAGGGTGCCCATTTCTAACCCAGGCCCACTTAGCCCACACATAACCTATGTAGGACTCATACAAGGGTGCCCACTTCTAACCCAGGCCCACTTAGCCCACACATAACCTATGTAGGACTCAGACAAGGGTGCCCACTTCTAACCCAGGCCCACTTAGCCCACACATAACCTATGTAGGACTCAGACAAGGGTGCCCATTTCTAACCCAGGCCCACTTAGCCCACACATAACCTATGTAGGACTCAGACAAGGGTGCCCACATCTAACCCAGGCCCACTTAGCCCAAACAAAACATATATAGGACCCAGACAAGTGTGCCCACTTCTAACCCATGCCCACTTAGCCCATACATAATCTATATAGGGCCCAGACTTGAGTGCCCAGTTCTAACCCAGGCCCACTTAGCCCATCTATATCCCACAAGGGATCCACCGAATTTGCCCAGTTCTAACCCATGCCCAGCTTGCCCACATAGTACCTACATGGAACCCAGTATAATTGCCCAGGTCCAGCCCATGCCCACCTCTAACCCAGACAGCCCACACGTTCCCTATATGGGGCCCACTTGTGCGTGTTTGCTGGGCTGTAAGTGAATTCATCCAGGCTTCATGGAAGCCACTTGTTGGTGTATTGCTGCCCCCTGCTGCTGGTCTCGGGTAGGCCTATGACTGTCAAATGTGTCAATTCTTTTTTCCAGACCTGTAGAGCAGTGGTTTTCAACCTTTTTGACTCCAGGGACCACCATTTATTCAGCATTTGAGCCACGGACCACCATTTGATTATATTTTCACCCTAAAGACCTAAAACTAAAGAATTATTTTGGTTTTTCCACAATACCAGGCTGGATTTTGGAAACAAAACAGGTGTAGACTTTCAGATGATGGATATTTTAACTCTTGAGAGTGTGAAAATGAAACCAAATGGACCCGCAAGGGTCCATTTGGTTTCATTTTTACATTCTCAAGAGTTACATCTGGTTAACCAACTTTCCATCATTTAGCCTGCGGACCACCTGGGACCCTCTCAAGGACCACTGGTGGTCCCCGGACCATCTGTTGAAAACCCCTGCTATAGAGAATAGAATTTTTTGTGATTTTATCCTCTAATCAGGCTCATGTGAGCAAACCTTTTTAAGATACTCCATTCAGTAATTTGATATTTCATTTTAGCTCCACTGCCTCCTTCCTATAGGAGCTATACAAACCCAAACTTAAAACTCCATTTTAACCATGGTAGATGAATTAATAATTTTAACAGTTTTAATTATTTTTCATTGTTTTATTTGTTTGGCCCCAACCTCGGTGGGCTTGCATAGGCTAGGCTACCCTATATTTGGGCTGCTACATCTTCCAAATCAATATTTTTAAAAAAGTAAATGAATAAATGAGGTGAATAATTAACAGTGGTGCACATGGTCCTTGTCTTAATATAATTTTTCAGCAATCCCTGTCTGTAAATCCTGAATCCTGAAATGCACGATTCACACTGAACCTGTTCCGGCATGGTTTAGTCCAGGGGTTTTCAACCAGTGGTCCGGGGACCACCAGTGGTCCTTGAGAGGGTTCCAGGTGGTCCTCAGCTAAGTTGGTTAACCAGATGTAACTCTTGAGAACGTAAAAATGAAACCAAATGGACCCTTGCGGGTCCATTTGGTTTCATTTTTACACTCTCAAGAGTTAAAATATTCATCATCTGAATTAGCCATTTTGGAATGCATGTTTTGACTGTTTTGTTTCCCAAATCCAGCCTGGAATTGTGGACAAAAGCAAAAATAAAGCTTTAGATTTGGGGTCAGTGGGGCTAAAACATCCTCAAATGGTGGTCCGTGGCTCAAATCCTGAATAAATGGTGGTCCCTGAGATGAAAAAGGTTGAAAACCCCTGGTTTAGTGAACCATTGCACTGGGAATTATTTTAAGAGATTTACATAGATTACATACAGAATATTCACCCAATCTCACACGAATGGTGGAAGAAACCATGCAAGGCACTGACCATCACTTCAGGAGCAATTAGAAGTCGAGTGTCTTGCTCAGGGACATCGAGACCAACTGTGAACCCCAGGCCCCGGATGTAACATTTCCCAGGCGAAAATGGTATGGGGGCGGCTTCATGGTATGGGTGCGGCTTCATGGTATGGGTGCGGCTTCATGGTGGGGCGACTTCAGCGCAAAATGAACATTTTTCGCTCTCAAAAGTTAAATTATATTCGAGCATCTGAATTACTTAATTTTCAAGAATCTACACATTTACAAGATCTAGAAGAATTGTTATTTCGACCAACATTTTGCCAGTTTAGTTTATCTATCCTAAATTGTGGACCAAAACTTGAAAAATCTTTCGTTTTGGGTCAGAGAGACTGACCTCAACATCAAATGGTGACCAGTCCTCCGTGGCTGAGATGCAGAATAAATAGTGCGCCCTCAGGGCTTGACTAACACTTGCCCGCTTGCCCGGGGCAAGTAAAAAAAAAAATGGTCGGGCAAGTGAAAACTGCTACTTGGTTGCCCGATCGGGCAAGTGTGCGCTATAACACAACACAAGATATATTTGTCTTGGTGGTCATTGTGCTCTGTGTCTTTCCCTGCTTTCTAGCGATCTCTCGTATCTCTCTCCCAGGTCCATTTGGTTCTAAACTATCATTTTGCTGGCGTCACAGACCCCTGAGTCCGTGACCACTAATATGGGAACCACTGATTTACAAGTTGAATATTTAGTTTATCTACTGTAGCTGATTGTGACTTGAATAAAACTATAGTCTTTGATTGCGAAAGGAAATTTTTAACGCACCCAAGTAGAATGTAAAATGCAAACTTTAAGATATATTTGGGGGCAACTGACCATGATCTTAGGGCAAGTACGACCTGACTTGCACTTGCCCAATGGGCAAGTGCGTTGGAGACCTTAGTGTCAACCCCTGGCCCTGATATGAAAAAAGTTGAAAACCACTGGTCTAAAACGCCCAAGTACTGCCCTGAAAACACTTTTCGACCATCACCACGTTCGCCTGCCGTTGCCAGAATCGCCGCCTCCCACTGACAATTAATACACATTCAGAAACATCGTCTGTTCATCGACAACTGTTTTCATCCGGACATTGTAGATTCTACAAAACATTCACTCTGAAAGAACATACTGAAAGACTTGTGCTGCATTCTCACATTCTCCCCCAAAATAGCAGGCGTTCACGGCTCATAGCGCGCCACAGCGTGGCGCGCTATGAGCCGTGAACGCCTGCTATTTTTCAAAGAATTTTTCAAAGAACATACTCAAAGATTTGTGCTGCATTCTCACATTCTCCCCAAAAATAGCAGGCGTTCACGGCTCATAGCGTGCCACAGAGTGGCCCTGAAAGAACATACTGAAAGATTTGTGCTGCATTCTCACATTCTCCCCCCAAAAAATAGCAGGCGTTCACGGCTCATAGCGCGCCACAGAGTGGCTCTGAAAGAACATACTGAAATGTTGAATTGCGTGAACGCCTGCTATTTTTCAAAGAATTTTTCAAAGAACATACTGAAAGATTTGTGCTGCATTCTCACATTCTCCCCCAAAAATAGCAGGCGTTCACGGCTCGTAGCGCGCCACAGAGTGGCGCGCTATGAGCCGTGAACGCCTGCTTTTTTTCAATGAAGGTTAACCCACCACAAGTACAGTATAGAATGGTTTAAAATGTAGGCCTGCTGCGACTGTAAATTACACGTAATGACAATTTAAAAAAAGACGGATTCACTCGTCGTCATAATTTATTCTGAATAATTATCATAGTCGTAATAATGTTAACATTATGCTGGTACATAATTTAATCTGAATCATTATAATAATGTTAACATTATGCTGGTACCAGTTTAAGAATATTCACAGTGTAAACAGAAAAAAAAATATCATCATTATTATTATTATTATTATTACAAGGATGGCGTTCCACTCAACACCATTTCCCAATTTCCCGAGGTGTGTGTGTGTGTGTGTGTGCGTGTGTGTGTGTGTGTGTGTGTGTGTGTGTGTGCGTGCGTGCGTGTGTTACTCTAGTTCTGCGTCGGGGCTGGAGGCCTGAAAGTTGGTTTGGAGGTGGAACAAAATGCAGTAAACGCAAAGCAGTGATCCGAAGCCAAACATCCGTTGGTGGAATCGAGACCTCACAGCTATACACACTTTGACAATACAAACATCGACGACGACAACAAGAAGAAGAAGAAGGGATCCTATTACATCGGTTTAGCTGCATTATCCTCTACAATAACAAATACAATCTGTTATTTCTCTATTATTGCTCAAAGACGTTTCCATAACGGTAATAATAATAATGGTAATAATAATAATAATAATTCAAAGCAAAGCTTTTCCTTCCAGTTTTAAAGACAATGAGCTGCATATTCTGCTCCCAGCAAGCAGAGGGGCAGCATGTATACAGTGTGGCTGCTACACATTAGATTATTATCTAATTCCCCCCCCAAAAAAATGTACAAAAACAAATAACAATAAGACAAAAATAATAATAAAAAATATAAAAGTATGCTTTGGAAAAATAATGGTCTTGAAATAATAATATAAATTATGCACAGTTTTGAACACGCAATACATTTTTACACGCCGTCAACTTTGTTTATGTATGTGCACGGGGGACGTAAACAGTGCTTCTGGTTCCGTTGGCATGAGTTGGTTCTCAAAAAAGTGTGGTCCGGACCGAGGGGGACCCCCAGGGGTCCCAGAGAGCGAGAGGACAGTTTATGGTTTATGGCTGAACCACTGCTGATACGAAAGTGAAAGTGAAAGTGTGAGGGTTAACACACTACTGACATGGTGGGGAGACAATATATAGCAGAAAATTGCATTTTGGAGCGATGTACATAGTGTAGATGAACTTGCATTTGACCCCTTAGCCCCATTATAAGCCTATTTTGGGAGAGGGGAAACAGGCATTAGGGAGCGTTTTCACAAAATAACACCTGGACCACTTTTTTCTAAGAAATTAAGTGCAAATAAAGAAAAAAAAACTTTTGGTGTGCAATTCTCCTTTAAGCTCCAAAGGTATTCATCATGTTATTTTGACAGGCTTAAAACACAATTTAAAAAGGAGGCAATGGGATTTTTTTTAACAACAGAAAGACAACTATTATGAGACTAATTATTAGGGCCTTTGGACAACCGATGACAGGGGTCTCAATATGAACACTGATGATGGCTGATGGCACATATGAACCATGGAAAAAAAAAGAAGCTGTCAGCTTCGCGGGGGCGGGGGGATTTAAGCTCCACCCACATAGCAGAATGCCGAAAGTCTTGGAAACGATGAACTGTCCAAATGGGGGGAGACATCTGGTCACCCTAAAAACGTTTCATTACCCCCGTACGTCCCACACAAAATGAACTGGATGTGGTCACCCCAGTTGAACAAAATGAATGAGTTCAGATTCCTAAAACGTTGGAGTTGGAAACTGGAACAAAAAAAACAAAAACAAAAAAAAACAATACTTTTCTTTTGCCCTGAAATGGGAGGAGCCAAAGTGGACGTTGTGTCAAAAGCTTGGAAGATGCAGTTTCAGATGTGATATTAAAAAAAATAATAATTATAATAATAATTACAAAATAAAAATTCGGTGAACAGATTCGGTTCCAGAACCAAAAATATTTTGGTGGAATAGGAGCCTCATACAATGGAACCAAATGAACCCACAGAGGGTCCATTTGGTTCCATGTGTTACACTCTCAGGGTCCATTTGGTTCCTCCTCTATATGAACGGTTAAAGGGGAATTCCACCCATTTTCAAAAAAGGGGTCTGAAAGAAAAATCATTAACATGGTGAAATCCATCTTGATGATGTCATCAGATGTATATCACCATGTTAATGATTTTTTCAGACCTCCATTTTTAGGAAATACAGAATTGGGGGAACTTTTTTACATGTCTATACAACATCTCTAAGGTATACTAATGACATATTAAAATGTTGAAAATGGGTGGAGTTCCCCTTTACGGAATACATCCCAACTCTATCCTCTGTGCTGTGACAGAGATATCTACCCTTCACATACATTACAGGAAATAATAATATTAATAATAATAATATAATAATATATACAACTTTTGGTAATTTCACCAAACATGCTATACAATGTCTCTCAATCTAAAATTGCCACTTTCTTTTTTTTGTATGTGTTCCTTTTTTACTCCTTTGTTTTAATGCAAGTTGCTATTATTTATTGTTAATATATTATATTAATGTATTATTTATAATAATACATCACATGAATACATTATTTATTAATAATATATTATAATAATATATTATTCATAATAATACATCATATTAATACATTACTTATTAATAACATATTGTATTAATATATTATCTGACTGGTCAAGTATTCAAAGCAAGATTACAGTGCGTGTTAGCGTGCGTTAGCGCGCGCTAGCAGGCTTTCTCTCTAAAGCGTTAATAGTGGGGCGGAGCCAAAACGGCAGCACCAGAGCTTCCCATTGGTGAGTCTACAGCACCGGAGCTTCCCATTGGTTGGTCAGCTGCCCATTGTTAATTGGATGTGGTGTGAGTTGATTTGCATAAGTCTATAATTTTAACATAATAAGGGAGCACATTTCAAGCTGTCTTCATTGTACCTCAGTCGATGGTGAAGATCAGTGAGGATCACTTCTATGCAGAATACGAAGTGAATTGTCCCTTTATCGATAACAATAACACATGAAGAGATGTGATTGGATGGTTGCTGATGGTGTGCACATGGACGTGCACCTGGATTATTCTTTTGTTTTTACATGTGAAATAACGTGTGTGCGTGTGTAAACACACACACACACACACGTGCACACATGTGAGCACGGCGTTCTTCCCAGTGTCTAATGCGTGCAGGAGGTTAAGCAGGGCACGTTGACGTCGTTAGCAGTTAGCAGGACTCAGTTAGCAGGACTCGTTGACGTTAGCACTGGCGATAGCAGTCAGCAGGGCATGTTGATTTGGGCGCTAAGGCTAACAGTTAGCAGGGCTTCTTCTTGACATTAGCATTGAGGCTAACAGTTAGCAGAGCTCGTTGACGTTAGTTAGCACTGAGGCTAACAGTTAGCAGGGCTTGTTGAGAGTCGCGCCGAGGGCTAACAGAAGAGCTCGTTGACGTTAGCATGGAGGCTAACAGTTAGCAGGGCTTGTTGAGAGTAGCGCCGAGGGCTGACAGAAGAGCTTGTTGTTGACGTTAGCATGGAGGCTAACAGTTAGCGAGGCTTGTTGAGAGTAGTAGCGCCGAGGGCTGACAGAAGAGCTTGTTGTTGACGTTAGCATGGAGGCTAACAGTTAGCGAGGCTTGTTGAGAGTAGTAGCGCCGAGGGGCGAACAGAAGAGCTCGTTGACGTTAGCATGGAGGGCTAACAGTTAGCAGGGCTTGTTGACGTTACACAGCAGCTCTGTGACCTTGATGAGGCGCGCCACAGTGCTCTGACTCTCCTCTTGGAGGCGCTGGTTGTTCTGACGCAGAGACTGAACCTCGGCCTGGAGCACCGCCTTGTCCTCTTTCTCCTGGAAAAAACATCAACACAGACACTGCTGCTCCTTAATTATACATTAGGAAACATTCGTTATACATTACCAGTCATTATACGTTACGATATGTTACATTATATGTTATTTTACACCGTTTCAGAGGCGTTTTGCACTCTCGTTTGTGGGCGTAAATCATAACAGCCCAACTTTGTTACATGGAATTAAAGGAGAATTCTGGCCCAGAAGTGTTTTTTTTAATCTTTATTTCCAGTTAATTTTTTTGTTTAAAAAAAATGGTCCAGGTGTTATTTTGTGAAAACACTCCTTTATGGCTCCTTCCCCAAAATGCAATTTTTTGCTATATATTGTGTCTCCACCATTTCAGTAGTGTGTTAACACTCACACTTTCACTTCAGCCATAAACCATGTGCCCACGCCCCCAGCTTTTGAGACAGCTGGATCACTGCTGAACCAAAAGTGAAAGTGAAAGTGTGAGTGTTAACACACTGCTGACATGGTGGAGACACAATATATAGCAAAAATTGCATTTTGGAGCGACGTATATAGGTGAACTTGCACAACGCCCATTGGCCCCATTATAAGCTTATTTTGGGGTAGGGGAAACAGCCATAAAGGAGTGTTTTCACAAAATAACAACTGGACCACTTTAAAAAATAAATAAATAAATAAATGCAAATAAAGATAAAAAAAAAAAAAACTTTTGGGCCGGAAGATATACAGTAAAACAATTAGTTATAAAGATTATGTTTGTTATTTAATCTCAGGCATCTCCTGTGTTCTCCTCTAACTCACCACAGAGTAGTGGATATCTTTAGTACAAAAATCACAACTCTGCTATTAACTTAATTGACACAACTATGTTATCAATTACCATATTAAAAGATAAATAAAATATATATTGAATGCCTGAGATGGGGAATTATGTTTTTATTAGAACTAAAGACGTCCTTAATATTGCGGACTATTCAGAAAAGTAAAACCTTTCTGTCAAAATTTCAGAAAAAGAGTCAAATCGTAGCTGTTTCGTGGAATGACTCCAACATTAATTATACATTACTAAACATTAATTATACATTACTAAACACATTCATTATACATTACTAAACATTCATCTTACTTTACAAAACATTATATGTGTTTTATCATTATATTTTTACTTAACATACTTTACTTAACATTCAGCATAAGTCACTTTACGATTTGTCACAAATATCAGACCTACACGCTCATAGCGCAGCACTTGGTAGATGCAGTGTTGTTTGTTTGAGAATATTTTGACTTAGTCTTAGTCTTAGTCTTTTGAGTAACACACATTTAGTCTTTTAGTTCCATTTAGTCTTCTGAAATTCATTTTTTTTAGTCTAGTCTTAGTCGACGAAATATCAACATTGATTTAGTCTTAGTCTCAGTCTTTTTTTAGTCTTAGTCTTTCAGTCTTAGTCTTGGTAGCTTAGTCTTACATACAAATGCATTGTAGGTTTACATATGTTATACAGATTTATAGTTTTTAGTATGAAAGATGTCTCATTTTATTTCTTCGTATAAAATTACTGCAATAGTAATAAGTTCCTTTCCTGAAAACGTATGCAATCTATACTGCAGATATGTTCACATACTTAAAAAGAACGGAAAAAAGAAGGTAAAAATGTTTACTATTTCCATTAATCTTAGGTTATGATTTAGTCTTCGTCTTAGTCTTAGTCTTTTAAAAACACACATCTTTTAGTCCCAATTAGTCTTCTGAAATTCATTTTTGTTAGTCTAGTCTTAGTCGACTAAATGTCAAAAACCTTAGTCGACTTAGTCTTTAGTCTTAGTCTTAGTCGACAAAAACAACACTGGGTAGATGTGATATAAGTTTAAAAATATGAGTTCATTCAATCATTACTTTAAATGTTAAAACAGGAAGTGCACCTTTAGACAGTGCGGTCCACTTTTCAACCGCGTACCTTCTGTAAGTCGTCCTGAAGTCGCTTCAGCATGTCTTCCAGCTGCGACACTTTCTCTTCCAAGTGTCCTGGAGAGTCGCTGCAACACACGGGAGAAAACAAGCCTTTAAAAGGGGAATTCCACCCATTTTCAACATTCTAACGTGTCATTAATATGTCATTAATATACCTTAGAGGTGTTGGGTGGACATGATAAAAAAGTTCCTCCAATTCTGTATTTCCTAATAAAAATGGAGGTCTGAGAAAAACGTTAACATGGTTGAAATACATCTGATGACATCATCAAGATGTATTTCACCATGTTAATGGTTTTTCTTTCAGACCCCTTTTTCCTGAGAGGGTACAAATGGAACCAAATGGACCCGCTAGGGTCCATTTGGTTCACATTTGTATCCTCTCGGGAATTTTTTAAAAAATGGGTGGAATTCCCCTTTAAGGCCCTGATACCAGGGGCGGATCTAGGCATGGGCGTGGGGGGGTGATGCCTCCCTAAATGCCCAGTCTGCCCCCCCCAAACATGATGGCCCGTAAAACAACGCAAGATATTTCAAATTAAAGTGCTTGTATTTCAAATGATTTGAAACACTACTGCTACTAACTAACTACAGCTGTGTCACCACTAAACCAACAGCATTTCATCATTGAAAACAGAAAACTCTCTGAGTCAGACCTTTAGCTTTATGCATGCTGCGTGTCTGTTGCAACTTCAACAACAACTGATGTTATTATTGATGCTTTACTTGACTAATAAAAGTCCTGTAACTGAAAATGGTATGGGTGCGGCGAAGTCCCCCCCCCCCCCCATGGGAAATGTTACATCCGCCCCTGGGCAACACAATGAGACACATGGCAACAGGCAACACCTCCTATTAAAGGGGAATTACACCCATTTGAGATTCAAAGTGTTTTTTTTTTATCATCCGCTTTCTTGGTACCGCGCACAGGACACACACACACACACACACACACACACACACACACACACACACACACACACACACACACACACACACACACACACACACCTGGCCACGCGCATATGTGCATGAGCCCCGATTGGACCAATGAACAGTTAAGGCACGCCCACCTGCCTCAATGAATCGTTAAGCCACACCCACCTGTCTTAATGAATCCTTAAGCCACACCCACCTGTCTTAATGAATCCTTAAGCCACACCCACCCGTCTTAATGAATCCTTAAGCCACACCCACCCGTCTTAATGAATCCTTAAGCCACACCCACCCGTCTTAATGAATCCTTAAGCCACACCCACCTGTCTTTGGAGTCTCTTAGCTTGCCGTCAGCCTGATCAGCCTGAGAACCATCCGCTTTACGGTCTGTGACATACACACACACACACACACGCACGCACGCATGCACGCACGCACGCACACACACACACACACACACACACACACACACACACACACACACACACACACACACACACACACACACACACACACACACACACACACACACACACGCACACACACGTACATACAAAGTGATATATCTATATCAATCCTTTGTAAGTCTAGGGCAGGGGTTTTCAACAGGTGGTACGGGGACCACCAGTGGTCCTTGAGAGGGTTCCAGGTGGTCCCCAGCTAAATTGCTTAACCAGATGTAACTCTTGAGAATGTAAAAATGAAACCAAATATACCCGCCAGGGTCCATTTGGTTTCATTTTTACACTCTCAAGAGTTAAAATATCCATCATGTGAATTAGTCCAAATCTACACAACTAGAAGAGTAATGGTCGTGGACAGAAGCAAAAGAAATCTTTAGTTTGGGGGTTTCTGTGGGTCTAAAAATATTCTCAATTGGTGGTCCGTGGCTCAAATGCTGAATAAATGGTGGGCCGTGGGATCAATAAGGTCGAAAACCCCTGCTCTAGGGTAAATGAACAGCAGGTGTGTGCGTGTGTGTGTGTGCGCGTGTGTGTGCGCGTGCGTGTGTGTGTGTGTGCGTGTGTGTGTGTGTGTGTGTACCTTCTCGTGACAGGGCCTCCAGGATGGAGCGACAGGCCGTGGCGAGGTCAGCGATGGACTGCCACTCTTCCTCTGTGGTGTCTGTGGTCTCTGACAGGACTGGAAAAACAACACAAATAGAACACATTACTGACCTCTAGACCTCTAGTGTGTGTGTGTGTGTGTGTGGGAGAGGGGTGCTTTACACAGGAGCCCTGAGCCAATGTCTTCAAAGTGAAGTCACACTTCCAACAAGCTTCGAACTGAACAGATTGGACTTTTTTTTAACATCCCACTCTGTGATAAAATATAGCTGCAGGCAGCGATAATGAGGGAGCATTCATTCAGCAAGGGAGAGGGTATGTGTGTGACGTTATGGTGCTGAGGGAACGTCCACTGAGCGGCAAAACGACTTGCTCTCCACAGAAATACACTGTTGTGGCACTGGTTGACATTCACTCTAAACACTGTGAGAAAAAGGTTTTAAATGACAACTTTGTTTATTTATTTATATGTATTGAACGCGAACTATATATATATATATATATATATATATATATATATATATATATATATATATATATATATATATATATATATATATATATATATATATATATATATATATATATATATATATCCTATTGGCCTGAATATAAGACTGTTTTTTTCCCAATGAAAATATCCCAAAAAATGAGGGTATTATTTACTCTGGCCTTACTAGACCCTTGAAAAAATATTTTAAAAGCTTTTTTCACAGTGTTTAGAGTGAACGTAAACCAGAGTGCCACAACAGTGCATTTCTATGGAGAGCCACTGAGTCACTCTGAGGGTGGAGGACACACCTCCCGCGTGCATACTCTCCATAGGCAATAAGCAGGAAGCACAATATCCACTAATAAGCCAAAGAAACATGCAAGAATGAGAATACAGTGACAGGGTCAGTTTAAATTGTGAGCGAGCCGAGCAGGTCCTTTAATGACTTAGTTGGTGGTACCCAGAGTTGAAACCACAGCCATGCGTTCCAAAGGCAAGGGTTGTACCTACTGTAGCTATCCGGACAGAATCATTTGTTAACAACGAAACCACTCATAACGGCGAAACCAAGCAGGAAGGCAATAAGAATGCACAAAGAAACATGGCAGACTGAAGTTGAGCAATAGAAAACCATGTAATTGTGGACGGGGGGGTTGGGGGTTCTTGAAGACTTACACATTGTGTTGTCAGTACCGGGACTTGAACCCACGGTCATGTGTTCCAAACGCTGGAGCGCAACTGACTGAGCTATTGAGAAACAATCAGTGGTTTCATGGTAAATCATTCAGTGTTTTTGTGTGTACTGGTTTGGGTTATAATTAACTAATACAGCATATTATAATTAACTACTAGTGTATTGTAATTAACTACTACATTGTGTTATAATTAACTGCTACAATGTATTATACTGAATTAATAGTGTATTATACTTAACTAATACAGTGTGTTATAATTAACTGCTACAGTGTATTATACTTAGCTAATACAGTGTGTTATAATTAACTGCTACAGTGTATTATACTTAGCTTATACAGTGTGTTATAATTAACTGCTACAGTGTATTATACTTAGCTTATACAGTGTGTTATAATTAACTGCTACAGTGTATTATACTTAGCTTATACAGTGTGTTATAATTAACTGCTACAGTGTATTATACTTAGCTTATACAGTGTGTTAT
>CM076975.1:5215700-5238200 GCA_039105355.1 Benthosema pterotum
CCTTAAATGAGTTTTTTTGAGAATATTTATATCAAGGTCAATTATTTATTCTTCATTTGAGCCACAGACCACCATTTGATGACATTTATTTAGACTTCCAGACCTAAATTAAAGAATTTGTCAACAATTTGATGTTGGTATCATTGGGAGCGAACATGCACATTTTGTAGAAAGTTTTCTACATTCAAATGGAATCATTGGTGAAATACATCTTATGACGTATTTCACCATGCTAATGATTTTTTCAGAACTCCGTGTTTAGGAAATACAGATTTGGGGGAACTTTTTATCATGTCCACATACACAACATCTCTAAGATACATTAATGAAATATTAAAATGTTGAAAATGGGTGGAGTTCCCCTTTAAAGGTTTGATTCCATGCCCATGCCCAGATCCGGCCCTGACTTCCTGGATGTTCATGAACATCCATCCATTCATAACTAAAATTAAAAAACGCAAATGAAATTCCACGGTCCTCTCACGTAATCTGAGGGCAATATCAGTCACCAGAAAAAAGATTGGTCGAATAATCTGTCATGGTTAAAATGGAGTTTTAAGTTATAATGGGTTTCTATGGGAAGGAGCTGGAGGCGCTAAAAAGAACATCAAATATCTAAATACTGAAAGGAGTAACTTATAAACTGCCGGGTGTGTCTACATGAGGCTGAGTTGACCATAAAATGACCAAAAGTTTTTTTTTGAAAGTGGAATACCCCTTTAAGCTTTTCCTAAAGCACAAAAACACAGTGTTGATCACCTGCTCTGCCTCTTTGTCTTCATCACCCTCCTCCTCCTCCTCCTCCTCCTCCTCTGTGTCATCCAGGAGGATCCAGGCCTCTCCAGAGTCAACGTCTCCACAGTCTGCTCCAGGTTTCTGCTCTGCGTCTTTGATGGCCTTCTGGTAGAGCTCAGAGAAACTCCTGGAGAACAACAACACATTACAGCTCATTAAACCCTGTAGAACCTTCTGGTAGAGCTCAGTGAAACTCCTGAAGAACAACACATTACAGCTCATTAAACCCTGTAGAACAACAACACATTACAGCTCATTAAACCCTGTAGAACCTTCTGGTAGAGCTCAGAGAAACTCCTGGAGAACAACAACACGTTACAGCTCATTAAACCCTGTAGAACAACACATTACAGCTCATTAAACCCTGTAGAACAACACATTACAGCTCATTAAACCCTGTAGAACAACAACACATTACAGCTCATTAAACCCTGTAGAACAACAACACATTACAGCTCATTAAACCCTGTAGAACCTTCTGGTAGAGCTCAGAGAAACTCCTGGAGAACAACAACACATTACAGCTCATTAAACCCTGTAGAACAACAACACATTACAGCTCATTAAACCCTGTAGAACCTTCTGGTAGAGCTCAGAGAAACTCCTTGAAGAACAACAACACATTACAGCTCATTAAACCCTGTAGAACAACAACACATTACAGCTTATTAAACCCTGTAGAACAACACATTACAGCTCATTAAACCCTGTAGAATGTCACATTACCAAATGAACCCTGACGGGTTCATTTGGTTGCATTTGTACACTCTCAGAAAAAATGTTGAAAATGGGTGGAATTCCCCTTTAAACCCTATAGAACAGTGGTTTTCAAACATTTTGTACCAGGGCGTACTATTTACGCACGCACCACCATTTGAGGACATTTTAGTCTCACAGACCCCAAAACTAAAAGATTTCTTTTACTTTTGTCCACAATTCCAGGCTGGATTTGGGAAAGACCAAAACAGTCAAACATACAGACCAAAATGACCATTAATCTTCTACAATCTCTAGTTGTGTAGACTTGGGATAATATACATGATGAATATTTTAACTCTTGAGAGTGACCCGCGTTAGTTAAAGTATACACAAGCAATACATCTCAGAAATTTATTGGCATTTTTTCCCTGCTTTTCATTCTTTATCTTAGACCGTTCCATTATTAAATCACTTCCTGGAAATATCTAGTATCTATTGACAACATAGGTGCCGCAGTGGCCCTTTAAAAATCACAGTCCTCCACCACCTCCATAATTATGTGAGGTAGCTCAGCAAGGCTCTTCCTGATTGGCTAAGAAATAGTCTGACTTTTCTGAACAACCAGGAGTTGATCATTTTATATAGGGGAGCAAAAAGTCAACGTTGATAATGATGTTGCTTGTTGATGTTGATCAAAACATTGGTGTATCAGGGCCTTCACATCAGTGCTTTTCAACCGGTGGTCCGGAGACCACCAGTGGTCCTTGAGAGGGTTCCAGGTGGTCCCCAGTTAAGTTGGTTAACCAGATCTTGAGAACTCTTGAGAACTCTTATTTTAACTCTTATATGCTCTCAAGAGTTAAAATATTCATCATCTTAATTAGCCCAAGTCTAGACAACTAGAGAATGTAGAAGATTAATGGGCATTTTGGTCTGTATGTTTTGCCTGTTTTGTTTCCCAAATCCAGCCTGGAATTGTGGACAAAAGCAAAAGAAATCTTTAGTTTCGGGGTCTGTGGGGCTAAAATGACATCAAATGGTGGTCCGTGGCTCAAATGCTGAATAAATGGTGGGCCCTGGAGTCAAAAAAGTTGAAAACCCCTGCTTTACATGTACAGTACATGTAATATAACATGTATTATATGATATACTGACCTGCGTGGCTTGCCGTTCTCATCAGGCGGTATGACAGTGATGTGGATCTTGTGGGCGGTCCTTAGGAGACGACTCCTCTCCTCTGGGCTGAGACGGAACCACAGGGAACACATTAGGGTTGGTGAATGATTAAAAATTTTAATAAAATTAATCACAGCTTCAAAATTTATTTAATCATGATTAATCACCATTCGAAGTGTGTCCAAAATATGCCTGTCTTCCTATAAAGGATTTTAACATTTGGGGGGGGGGGGGGATCTGGTGAAAAAAAAGATCTGTTTTATTTCGTAAATATTTATCAAAATAGCTAATCTACAAGCCCCCAATGCTTGTAGATCTCTAGAGCTATACACTTTGGCTCCGTAAAACCGTGCTCTACCCATTTTTTTTTTTTTTTTTTCAATGAGAAAATGCTCAGTGGTTTGAATCAGTGTGGACATGAGTTAATTGCATTTAAATTTTTAATCAGATTAATCAGCAAAATTAATGCAACTAAATATTCTAGAAATGGGTCAAGACTACAAAGTACGTTTAGCTTTTTGGATTCATTTACTGTATGAATGCCAGAATGGGATTAAAAACGGACTATTTCTGATTCTAATCAAGACACTGTTTGTGGAAGGATTCAGGAATGGAATAAAAACAGGTCAGCTTACATTACCTTACAAAAGTGATAAATGTCCCGTTTTTTGGCATGTATTGTTGGGTATGGTCATATAATCACCACGCATGTGGTCTAAAATTATGCAAAAATATATCCTTCATTTCGGCCGTTTAAGTTCCAAAAATCTGAACTGAATCTCTTTAAGAGTGTATTGTACTTTGTGTGTGTGTGTGTGTGTGTGTGTGTGTGTGTGTGTGTGTGTGTGTGTGTGTGTGTGTGTGTGTGTGTGTGTGTGTGTGTGTGTGTGTCAGGCCTGGACGTAACATTTCCCAATTGGGGCAGGGCAGGCGAAAATGGTATGGGTGCGGCTTCATCGCCCGTGGCGCGAAGCGACAAGGGCCATACCATTTTCGGGTTACAGGGCTTTTTATTAGGCAAGTAAAGCATCAATAATAACATTGGGTGCAATTCCTGATCGCTGTGGTGTAGCCAGGTATGGTGTAAGTCCTCTCATTGGCTGCATGGCAGCAAATCAGGTCTGGGGCCTTGAGGTAGGCCCGAAAGCCTATACCACCAGGCCTGGTCCTACCAAATATTAAAACCAGTCATCAAGAGCTTCAACTCATGATGAACAGCAACATTTTTAATTGGGGGGTCAGGTGATTTCTGGACCTTTTGACTTGCAGGTTTTAATTATTCTGGGTAATTATTTGGTAAGCTCAGGCCCAGGGCTGGTGGTATAGGCGTTCGGCCTACCACAATGCCCCAGACCTGATTTGCTGCCATGCAGCCAATGAGAGGACTTACATACACCATATCTGGCTACACCACAGTGATCGCGAATTGCACCCATTGTGTGTGTAACTAACCTGAGGTGCACCAGGGCCAGGCCACACAGCCGCACCACGCGCGCCCACAGCTGCAGCCCTCCGCTCTCTGTGTGTATAGTATACTAACCTGAGGTGGACCAGGGCCAGTCCACACAGCCCCCCACTCTCTGTGTGTTTAGTATACTAACCTGAGGTGCACCAGTGCCAGGCCACACAGCCGCACCACGCGCGCCCACAGCTGCAGCCCTCCGCTCTCTGCGTAGCAGAACCTCTGCAGCTCGGTGACGAAGCCCTCCTCACTCATCATGAAGCCTGGCTGTCCCACTCCGTCACGCAGAGGAGTCACCTCCAGCGCCTCGCACCCGCGCGTCACCAGCTGTCACAAACAGTGTGGGGCAGTAACGGATTTTAGATTACATATTACTGTAATGTTATTACTTTTTGCTCCAAAAAACGAGATTACTCTGCAAAAATGGGTACTAAGCAGGGGCGGATTGGCCATCTGGAGTACAGGGAGTTTTCCCGGTGGCCTGCGCCACCTAGTGGCCTGGACAAGATCCAAAATGCACTAATGGCACTTCCAAAATGCACTAGAATGCGTCACCTTCTTAAAATAATCGCCTAAGTCATTTTTTCCAGGTTTTTCAGGAAACACTCAAAACTCCCCCAAAATTTTTTTGGGGGAGTTTTGTGTGTTTCCTGAAAAACCTGGAAAAAATGACTTAGGCGATTATTTTAAGAAGGTGACGATGTGCTAGATGCTCGCCTGGAACATACAGATCAAAATGACCATTAATCTTCTACGTTCTCTAGTTGTGTAGACTAAGTTGGGCTAATCCACATGATGAATATTTTAACTCTTGAGTGTGTAAAAATGAAACCAAATGGACCCGCAAGGGTCCATTTGGTTTCATTTTTACGCTCTCAAAGAGTTACATCTGGTTAACCAGCTGCCCCGCCAGGGTGGCCTGGCAAAGGCAAAATTGTCCCGGTGGGAAAATATGTGCCAATCCGCCCCTGGTAATAAGTAATGCCAAGTTACTTGTTTAAAATGAGCTTGTTGTTGCATGCAAAAATAGAACAGATTTACAAGCTATCGACAGGTACTGTAACAACAGAGATGTGCACTAGATTGTAGATCCAGTCCACACGCTGCATCCTGCGTACAGTTATGTACACTACAAATCGCTTGCTGCTTTATTTTGTATTTTATTTTTAAATACAAGACCTCAACTGTCTTTGAAAACAAATGTGAAAAAGTTTAAAAAGTCAAAGAGACAGAGCTCGCTAGACAGATCATGTTGTACATCTCTATTTTTTCAAAGGTGGGAGTTGAGAACTTGGGAAAGTAATAACGTAATATACAGTATTACTCTTCGATTCCAGTAATAAGTAAAGTAATGATTTTACTTTGTCTAAGGCGTAACGAGTAAAGTAAAGAAGTTACTTTCCTAAGTAATATTGACCAACACTGGTCACAAATAATACATGCTTAAATCCCTGCCGCTTTGTCATTGGCTAACAAATACAGTAGTCAACGGCGGGAATAACTTTTAGCCAATCAGAAAGAGCCTCGCTGAGCTGCCTCTGATTATAGATTATAATCTATCTGATTATGGATAAAGATGAAGAAGAAGATAATATATAAGATTAATATAGAGTATATATATATGTATATTATATACTGTACTTAAAACTCCACATTAACCATAATAGATTAATGAAACACCCATTTTTTTTCCTGGTGACTGATATTGTCATACTAATACGTGGGGATACCATGACATTTTCATTTATTTTTAAAATATTGTTTTGGAAAATGTTGTCTCTGCACCACACTGTTGCGACCAAACAAATAAAACAATATTTTGAAAATGAACGAAAATAGAAAATGAAAAACGACGGTCCCCTCACATATTAGGGGGAATACTAGTTAAAAAAAAAACAAAAAACATATTGTGTTTTTGAAGATATCATGGTTAAAATAGAGTTTTATGTTATAATGGGTTTGTGTAGGAAGGGGGCGGGGCAGCAAAAATGAACATCAAATATCTAAATGCTGAATGGAGTAACGTATAAACTGTCTGGGGTGTTCAAATGAGGAAAAAAGAAAAAAGAAAACTGGGTCGGGCCGAGTCTTCTTGTTACCCCCGCTCGTGCACGTGTGCGCACACACACACACACTCTCACACACACACACACTCTCACACACACACACACTCTCACACACACACACACACACACACACACACACACACACACACACACACACTCTCACACACACACACGCACACGCACACGCACACGCACACGCACACACACACACACACACACACACACACACACACACACACACACACACACACACACACAGACGTACCTCCAGTCGGGTGACGACCTCCCGGATCTCCTCGGCCTGGCTGTCCGTCACAGTGATTGACAGCGCGTCTCCCTTCTCGTAGAAGATGTCCAGGGACGGAGGCCCCGCCTCCTTGGTGTCCGTCACCGCCTTCCAGCCAATCACGTCGCGGCAGGAGCAGTTGAACACCACCCTCTTGGTGTAGCGCTCGATCAGCACTACGGACTCCGCGGAGACGCCCAGCAGACAGGGAGCCCTGCAGGGGATCGAACCGATAACACCGCTTTACCAATAGAGCAGGGGATCGAACCGACAACACCGCTTTACCAATAGAGCAGGGGATCGAACCGATAACACCGCTTTACCAATAGAGCAGGGGATTGAACCGACAACACCGCTTTACTGATAGAGCAGGGGATCGAACCGATAACACCACTTTACTGATAGAGCAGGGGATCGAACCTATAACACCACTTTACTGATAGAGCAGGGGATCGAACCTATAACACCGCTTTACCAATAGAGCAGGGGATCGAACCTATAACACCACTTTACTGATAGAGCAGGGGATCGAACCGATAACACCGCTTTACTGATAGAGCAGGGGATCGAACCGATAACACCGCTTTACTGATAGAGCAGGGGATCGAACCGATAACACCGCTTTACCAATAGAGCAGGGGATCGAACCGATAACACCGCTTTACCAATGGAGCAGGGGATCGAACCGATAACACCGCTTTACTGATAGAGCAGGGGATCGAACCGACAACACCGCTTTACCAATGGAGCAGGGGATCGAACCGATAACACCGTTTTACTGATAGAGCAGGGGATCGAACCGATAACACCGCTTTACTGATAGAGCAGGGGATCGAACCGATAACACCGCTTTACCAATAGAGCAGGGGATCGAACCGACAACACCGCTTTACTGATAGAGCAGGGGATCGAACCGATAACACCGCTTTACCAATAGAGCAGGGGATCGAACCGATAACACCGTTTTACCAATGGAGCAGGGGATCGAACCGATAACACCGTTTTACCAATAGAGCAGGGGGTGGAAGCAACAACACCGTTTTACCAATAGAGCAGGGGATCGAACCGACAACCGACAACACCACTTACCATTAGAGTCTGGGCATTGAACCAATACCACGGTTTACAATAGAGCCTGGGGATCGAAGCGATAAAAACGCTTTACAATAGGGCCTGGGGTTCGAACCAATAACACCGCGTTACAATAGAGCCTGGGGATTGTACTGATAAAAATGCTTTACAATCGTGCCTGGGGTTTGAACCGATAACACCGCTTTACAACAGAGCCTGGGGTTCGAAACGATAAAATCGTTTTACAAAAGAGCCTGAGGATCAAACTGATAAAACCGCTTTACAATAGAGCCTGGGGATCGAACCGATAACACCGCTTTACAATAGAGCCTGAGGATCGAACCGATTAAACCGCTTTACAATAGAGCCTAGGGATCGAACCGTTAATACTGCTTTACCAATAGAGCAGTGGGTCGAACCGATAACACTGCTTTACAAAAGACCCTGGGATTGAACTAATAACACGCTTTACAATAGAGCTTTGGGATCGAACCGATAAAAACGCTTTACAATAACGCCTGGGGACTGAACCGATGAAAGCTCTTTAAACAAAGCCTGGGGATCAAACTGATAAAACCACTTTACAATAGAGCCTGGCGATTGAACCGATAACACCACTTTACACTAGAGCCTGGGGATCAAACTGATAACACCACTTTACATTGGAGCCGTAGGATATTGAGGGGTCAGAAACCAGAGCGGAGCATGTGACTATACAGAGCCTCTCTGAGTCCCAGCTGCAGTTGGGAATACATTGTTTTCAACAAGAACGCCGCGAATAAGAGCTATTTTAGGTACTTATGCAAAACTTTTCTGCATACATAAAAACTTTTTTTTGTTCAGTCACGTCGACTACCGTCTCTGTGATGTTTATGTTGTACTATTATTAAAGGGGAATTCCACCCATTTTCATTTTTTTTTTTCTGAGAGCGTACAAATGCAACCAAATGAACCCTAATGGGTTCATTTGGTTCCATTTGTACACCCTCAAAAAAAAAAAAGCGTCTAAAGAAATCCATTAACATGGTGAAAATACATCTTGATGATGTCATCAAGATGTTTCACCATGTTAGTGGTTTTCTTCAGACCTCCATTTCTAGGAAACACAGAATGGGGGAACGTTTTTATCATGTCCACCCAGCACCTCTAGGGCATACTAATGACATATTAGAGTGTTGAAAATGGGTGGACTTCCCCTTTAAGGAACAACGTGGTTTTAAAGTCATTAAAGCTGGATTAAATACCTGAGTCCAACGCATTTCTGTATACTCCTACTGCTACATTGGACTCGGCTGCAGCCTCACAGACAGTCTCGGGAGACGCGAGATTGTCAGTTGCTAACAGTATGTGAATGCCGCAGCGCGAGCGCCCTGGCGCATAGGAGTGAACAGGAATATCCTAACTCTCCCACTATAAGGCTCTGCTTCCCCCATGCCACTGACCAATCAGAGAGCGCCTTTACCTGTGTGATGTCACCGCCCACACCAGGGCTCCGGCGCTGTGAAGCTCCGCCCCCTTGGCGGCCTTCTGCTTGTCCTTCCGTTTCCCGCCGAGAGAGAGCAGCGGGAACTTAGTGGACGAGTCTACAGACAGACAGACAGACGGACAGACAGACGGATATTTTAGCTTACCGTAATTTCTTGACTATAAGCCGCACCTGAATATAAGCCGCACCAGGCAATATGCTTCATGTTAGAGCAGTGGTTTTCAACCTTTTTGATCCCAGGGCCCACTATTTATTCAGCATTTGAGCCAGAGACCACGATTTAACATCTTCACCCCACAGACCCCCAAACTAAAGATTTCTTTTGGTTTTGTTCACAATGCCAGGATGGATTTTCACAAACAAAACATCAAAATGAGACCAAAATGAACATGACTTATTAATTAAGTGGTGCTAATTTATATGTTGAATATCATAACTCTTGAGAGTGTAAAAATGAAACCAAATGGACCCGCAAGGGTCCATTTGGTTTCATTTTTACGCTCTCAAAGAGTTACATCTGGTTAACCAACTTTCCATCATTTAGTCTGTGGATCCCACCTGGAACACTTTCCCCTGTGATACCTGTAAAAATCCATAGATCGGCCGCACTGTTGTATAAGCCGCAGGGTCAAAAGCATGTGAAAAAGTAGCGGCTTATAGTCCGGAAATTACAGTATTTATTTCATAAATGTGCCTAACCTTATTTGCTTAGGCCAGGGCTTTTCAACCTTTTTTGATACCAGGGCCCACCATTTATTCAGTATTTGAGCCACGGACCACCATTTGAGGACATTTTAGCCCCACAGACCCCAAAACTAAAGATTTCTTTTGCTTTTGTCCACAATTCAAGGCTGGATTTGGGGAACAAAACAGGCAACCATTAACCTTAATACATTCTCTAGTTGTGTAGACTTGGGCCAATTAAGATGATGAATATTTTAACTTTTGAGAGTTACATCTGGTTAACCAACTTAGCTGGGGACTACCTGGAACCCTCTCAGGGACCACTGGTGGTCCCCGGACCACCGGTTGAAAACCTCTGGCTTAGGCATCCCCTACACCAGGGATGTCAAATTCAAATCCACAGCAGGGCCAAAATAGAAATATTGCTATAAAAAACAGTTTGAACATTAAGGACTAGGTTTTCGTCAACGCTTGCTAAACCCCTAATTCCTCACCTTTTTAAATTATTTTAGAAACATTTTTCAATAGTTGAAATGGCCAGTCTACAAGCACACAACGTGTCAATAGATTGGCACATTGAACCTTTTCGTTACCGCTAAACCCCTTATCCCTTAACTTCTTTGCCTTTTTAAACTATTTAAAAAAACATTTTTCAGTAATTCAAATGGCCAGTATACAAGCTCACAACGTGTTAATAGACTGACTTATAATTGAAATATCCCAATAGGTTTTTCAATTTGGGATAAGGGGTTTAGCATGTAACGAAAAGGGAGCCCTAAATCTCTTGTCTTTACTACCGTCATTTCCGGACTATAAGCCGCACCTGAATATAAGCCGCACCAGCTAAATTTGGTGCAAAATCCTGATTTTTTTTCCATGTATAAGCCACACCAGACAACAAGCTTCATGTTAGAGCAGTGGTTTTCAACATTTTTGATCCCAGGGCCCACTATTTGTTCAGCATTTGAGCTACAGACCACTATTTTCACCCCACAGAACCCAAAAATTAAAGATTTCTTTTGGTTTCGTCCACAATTCCAGGATGGATTTTCACAAACAAAACAGAGAGATCAAAATGACCATGACTTATTAATTAAGTGGTGCTAATTTAGATGGTGAATATCATAACTCTTGAGAGCGTAAAAAATGAAACCAAATGGACCCGCAAGGGTCCATTTGGTTTCATTTTTTACGCTCTCAAAGAGTTACATCTGGTTAACCAACTTTCCATCATTTAGTCCATCATTTAGTCTGGTAAAAATCCATAGATTGGCCGCACTGTTGTATAAGCCGCAGGGGCAAAAGCATGTGAAAAAAGTAGCGGCTTATAGTCCGTAAAATTACGGTAACATCACCTATGGGCGTGGTGGTGACGTAGTTCTCGGCCAGGTCCTTCAGGTACTCCTGTCTGGTCCTGGTAGCCATGGAGCGGAACTTCTCCGACTTCTCGGCGGCGTTCTCTGCGTTCACCGCCTTGGCCAGCAGGAAGTCCCTGAAGGCCGGCTGGTGGGGGAACAGCGCCCCCTTGGGGAACAGAGGGCCGAACAGGGGGATGTCCTTAGAGCGGGTCACGGCCACCCTGAAGGAGAGAGAGAGAGAGAGATTACAGCAGTCAGGCTGTGAGCACATTATAGCGGAAAAATAAGTCATGTTTGGAGTTTTTGAATGGCTGTGGATGGGAAATAAAAATGGCCGTTGCGGCAAAAAGACGCTGCCTACAAATACACGTCACCCGGCCACTGCGGCCAGTGATAGACTGGCCGGGTGACATGCATTAGTCTATGGACCCGTTCAAAGCTCTTATAACTAATTTTAGGGTCTACATAATGATTACATTGTTTTTTTAATTGTTTCTCAGGAAGTCTTCTTAATTTCTTTTATTAGGAAGACATTTAAAAAAATCTCTTATCTTTTTGACGTCTCTAGGGGCTGCAGGAGGCCTCTAAAGAAATCCTTATAAGCGTTGTCATTTGCTACCAAATAGTCCCGACGTAAGTATTTGTTAGCCAATCGGGAAGATCGAATAATGAAACGGTCTAAGATATAGAAGAAAAAGAAGGGAAAAAATGGCATTCAAGTTCTGAGATTTATTGCTTATACTGTATATACTTTAATGGCATCATTGGCATGTTGTATGGACCCAATTTATATAACAAAATCACTGCTAATTTAAATTTGAGGACTCTCAGTTACACAACCATAAGGGTCCATTTGGTTCCTAGCTATCATGTAGCTGGGCAGTTGGTTAACCAAATGTAACTTTTTGAGAGCATAAAAATGAAACCAAATGTACCCGGGTCCACCATCATCATGTAATTTAGCCTGAGTCTACACAACTACTGTAGAAGATTAATGGTCATTTTGATCTCTATGTTTGACTGTATTATTTCCCAAATCCAGCCTGGAATTGTGGACAAAGGCAAAAGAAATCTTTAGTTTTGGGGTCTGTGGCGCTAAGACACTGTATCATCAAACGGTGGTCTGTGGCTGAAATGCGAAATAAATAGTGCTCCCTGTTATCAAAAAAGTTGAAAAAAAAAACAAAAGAAAAAAAAAACACTGTTTTATGACGTTCACTCACTCCTAACTTTGAGCGTTTCTGCATCGTTGTGTGCGTGTGTCGGTGCGTGCGCTGTGCGTGTGTGTGTGTGTGTGCGTTCGGACCTGTAGTAGGTGTTTTCCGTGCACGGCTCGTGCACCTGCACGATGATGAAGACGTGCTGGAAGTGAGATCGGATGGATCTGGGAGTGAAGGGCAGAGCGCCGGGCTCCTGGAACACGATGGTCACGATGTCGTTGCCGATGTGACGCTTACGCAGGAGCTGCAGCGTACGCACGCACACACACACACACGCACATGCACACGCACGCACACACACACACGCACACACACACACACACACACACACACACACACACACACACACACACACACACACACAGGGAGAGAGAGAGACATAGTGAGTGTTACGTTACAGAGAGAGGAATCAGAATCATATTTCAGATCAATTCCACTCCGTGTTGATGAAGTAGTAGTCTGTGTGTGTGTGTGTGTGTGTGTGTGTGTGTGTGTGTGTGTGTGTGTGTGTGTGTGTGTGTGTGTGTGTAGTTGGACCGCAGTGCGGACATCAGTAACAGGATCACTGCTGTCAATATCCACTAATGCAGGGGTTTTCAACCAGTGGTCCGGGGACCACCAGTGGTCCTTGAGAGGGTTCCAGGTGGTCCCCAGCTAAGTTGGTTAACCAGATGTAACTCTTGAGAACGTAAAAATGAAACCAAATGGACCCTTGCTGACTGACCCTTGCTGACTGACTGCCCCACTAAACATGATGGCATGCAAACAAGCCAAATTTCAGATATTTCAAATTAAAGTGTTTATAACTAAAATTATTTGAAACACTACTACTGCTACTAACCAAACCAAACCAAGCATTGCAACATCAGTGAAAACAGAAAGCTCTCTGAGTCTGAGTGTGCAACAACACTGATGTTATTATCGATGCTTTACATGCCTGATAAAAGTCCTGTACACAGTACACAATATAAATCTCGTGGGTTACAGAATTAAAGAATTGAAATGAAAATGGTATGGAGCCGCCCTCATGCCATTTTCGATGCAGGCAGAGCTTTAGCTTTACCAAAAGGAGAAGAAATGAATGGCGGACTAGGAGAAGAGACCAACCAGGCTGTCACAATGAGGATGCACTGACAATGTATGACCACTGGAGGGCAGCAATACTTCATGTCACTGAATAGGCCTATCACAGGGGGTTTTCAACCTTTTTGATGCCAGCCCATGGCCCACCATTTATTCAGAATTTGAGCCACGGACCACCACTTGAGGACATTTTAGCCCCACAGACCCCCAAAACTAAAGATTTCTTTTGCTTTTGTCCATCTTCTAGTTGTGTAGACTCGGGCTAACACACATGATGAATGTTTTAACTCTTGAGAGTGTAGAAATGAAACCAAATGGACCCGCAAGGGTCCATTTGGTTTCATTTTTACGTTCTCAAGAGTTACATCTGGTTAACCAACTTAGCTGGGGACCACCTGGAACCCTCTCAGGGACCACTGGTGGTCCCCGGACCACCTGTTGAAAACCCCTGGCCTATAATATGGCAGCAAAGTATTCTTTCTTTCTTTCTTTCTTTCTTTCTTTCTTTCTTTCTTTCTTTCTTTCTTTCTTTCTTTCTTTCTTTCTTTCTTTCTTTCTTTGTACTAAGAAATGAACTCTTGAAAGTGGTACCTTTCATGAGAGAATACAGTTAATATACGTTGTAAAAAAAAAAACACACATATAATTTTGTGATTTATAGTCATTATACATGCCATTAAAAATATATTAGATCCATAGTAAAGTGTAAAGTGAGACATATATAATTTTGTAATTTATAGGAATAATATATGACAACTAGAAAAGTGCCCTTCTGGGCACAGGTCTCCACCAGGCCAGGACAGGTTGTGGCCTCCTGGTGGCGCTATAATAGGCCAATGTAAAATAGGGTACCATTATTATTATGACTTCTGTCATGGCCCTAGGTGCCATGAATGTTCTGTATTAAGAAATATATTTTTTATTTGTCATTATTTGTCATTATACTTAGAATTGTATATAGGAAAGTTTGCCACCTGGTGGTGTAATTTATTTTTGGCACTCCTTCACTGCTCTTTCTCTGAGCTGCTTAATTAATAAGCCCATTCAGCTGGGTGCTTTTTCCCTGTACTGGGGCTCAGTCAAACAAATGTTTGGTGCGGTACAGATCTCTCACATGCCTTTCTCCTGTCCAGACGCCCTCGGAAGGCATTGTCTGTAAGTTTGTTGTTTGTTTTTTGGAAATGTATGTTTATATCTAACTGGAAATGTTTATATTCTAATGCTGTTTGATTTATTGTATTTTGTATTTTCTGTTACAGTTTTACCGCTTGCCAAATTTCAAAGTAAAGATGAAAGACGACGACACACGACCCGGTTTTTTGTCTTCTTAAATTTGGGTGGTTAGCTGTGGATCGCCTGCGTGCAGGAAGGCCAATAACAGTAAAAAGACACTTCTTCACGCTGTCTGCAGTGGGAAATGGATCCAGCAAGTACAGCCAACATGGATGCGCAACCAGACACGGAGCAGCAGGTAGACAGCCCTGTTCCATCAGAACCGGAGCAGCAGGTAGAGACCCCTGTTCCATCAGAACCAGAGCAGCAGGTAGAAACCCCTGTTCGACCAGAACCTGAGCAGCAAGTTGAAAACCTTGTTCAGCTTAATCCACAGCAGCAACGCAGCACTTCTGTTGTTAATGCAGATGTCCACCATAATTTAACTGGCCTAGAAGAGTTGACCGTTCGTTCAGAGTGCTCTCGGTCATCAAGGTCACATAGGTCACACAGGACCACATCTACAACATCCTCCAGAGCGAGGGAAGCCATAGCAAAAGCTAAAGCTAAAGCCCAGGCAGCACAGGCCAGAGCTGCCTTCGCCAATAAAGAAATCGAAATGAAAGTGGAGAAAGCCAGGCTAGAAGCTAGGTTAGAGGCACTGCAAGAAGAGAAAGAAAGAGATGCCGCTGTTGCAGAAGCAGATGCTTTACAGGCAGCTTTGGAGGATGAAGAAATAGCAATGGAAAGCCGTGTGAAATCATCTCTACGAAAGCCTTCAGATCTCAGTGTCGAGAATCTAAGAGCCCACGACAAGGCTAACACAGAGAGGTTTAGCATCAAAGTAGAGAACCCTAATCCTACTAGGTCTAAATGTTCATCACCTTCGCCACGCCATGAACAAGACATCGAACGTGTTACAACCTATCATGACCTGTCCATCCCTGGCCCTGAAGTAAGGCGGGGAGGCAGGAGAGAAAACAGTCCTCACACGCCAGATCCTCGCAGCAGAAAAGTGAAGGAGGAGACCTACTACACGCCAGATCCTCGCAAGGAGAGCCATTACTCGCCAGATCCTCGTTGCAGGACAACTCCAAGCAGAGCCAGTCCTCGAGGTGAGCCTTACAATGTCTCTGCCACAGATGATCTTGCCCGGTTCCTTACTAGGAGCCAGCTCTTAACCACTGGGTTAACAAAATTTGATGATAAGGTAGAACACTTCTGGGCCTGGAAATCATCCTTTTTCAGTGCTATTCAGGGTCTTGGCCTAACAGAGGCAGAGGAGCTTGACCTCCTGATTAAATGGCTCGGCAAAGATTCAGCAGAGCACGCGCTCCGGATTAAATCTGTCCACGTTAAGCATCCGGCAGCTGGGCTAAAGATGGTATGGGAACGCCTAGAGGAATGCTATGGCACACCGGAAGCCATCGAAAGGGCTATGTTTGCTAGACTCGAGAACTTTCCCAAGATAACAAACAAAGACCCACAGAAGCTTCGAGAGCTTGCTGACCTTCTGCTAGAGCTGGAAGCAGCAAAGCAAGACCCCTACTTAACAGGATTGTCCTTTCTAGATTCAGCCATGGGTGTTATTCCGATTGTGGAAAAACTTCCTTACTATCTGCAGGATAAATGGACATCCTATGGCTTTAGATTTAAGCAGGAGCACAATGTTGCATTTCCCCCTTTCTCAGTCTTTGCAGACTTTGTACGCAGTGAAGCCAAAGCTAGAAATGACCCTAGTTTTAGCCTACCCAGTTCCCAGTCTGCCCCAACTAAAAAAGAACGGTTTGACTACAAGAACAAAGGAAGGCAGTCTGTACAAGTCCACAAGACTCAGGTAGGCCCTCCCAAACAAGACAGTGAGGCTAAGAAAATAACCGAGGACTTACGAAAGAACTGTCCCATTCACAAGAAACCACACGCTCTCGCCAAGTGCCGAACCTTTAGGGGAAAACCGATAGAAGAGCGTCGGCAGTTCGTCAAGGACAATGCCATTTGTTTTCACTGCTGTGCATCAACGAACCATGTTGCCAAAAATTGCAAAATTGATGTCACTTGTGCCGAGTGTGACAGTGATAAACATGTTACTGCACTCCATCCTGGTCCTCCACCCTGGAAGTCAAAGCCCTCACCTTCTGCTTCAGACAACAGCGGGGAGGAAGACACAGGAGAGCTAGAAGAAGTGCAGGCAGTATCATCCAAGTGCACAGAAGTATGCGGTGAGGGAATAAGTGCAAAAGCATGCTCTAAAATCTGTCTGGTGAATGTTCATCCAAGTGGTCACCCAGATCTTACGAGACGAATGTACGCCATACTCGATGAACAAAGCAACAAATCTCTAGCCAGGTCCAAATTCTTCGACATCTTTGACGACCAAAGTCCTCTACATCCTTACACGCTAAAGACTTGTGCAGGTGTTGTGGAAACCGCTGGTAGGAGAGCTTGCGGCTACGTTGTGGAGTCTCTAGACAAGGGAATCAGTCTCTCACTCCCAACCTTGATCGAGTGCAATGACATCCCAGACCACAGGTTAGAAATACCAACCCCTAGTGCAGCTCTTCACCACAAGCATCTCAAGCACTTGGCAGGTGAGATACCTCCTTTGGACCCTGATGCTGACATTCTGTTGTTGCTTGGTAGAGACCTCCTACGAGTGCATAAAGTGAGGAAACAGGTGAATGGTTCCCATTCTGCTCCTTTCGCCCAAAAGTTAGATCTTGGCTGGGTGATAATTGGAGATGTGTGTCTCGGCACAGCTCATAAGCCCTCTCCGGTGCACGCGATGAAAACGTGCATTCTTGAGAATGGTCGACCAAGTTACCTTACTCCCTGCGACAGTCTCGTACAAGTTAAGGAGAAAGTCAAAGACTCTGCTTACAAACCACTCACCTTGGTACAGTCTGACCTTGTCAGCTCAGCTACGACGTCTGTTGACAACACCATAGGTCAGCTAGTGTTCCTTTGTACAGAGAATGATCACAAACTTGGTCCTTCCATTGATGACCAGCGGTTCATGCAGATCATGGACAAAGAGGTCTTTCGTGACAGCACTAACAGTTGGGTTGCGCCCTTACCCTTCCGCTCACCAAGAAGGCAGCTGCCAAACAACAGGGAGTATGCCTACAAGCGCTTGATGTCAGTTTGCCACACTCTCAAGAAGAAACCAGAAATGAAGGCGCATTTTCTGGAGTTCATGCAGGATATGTTGGATAAGAATCACGCTGAGGTGGCACCTGAACTTCCAGATGGGAAAGAATGCTGGTACCTTCCATCTTTTGGTGTTTACCACCCCAAAAAGCCCAACAAGATCCGGGTAGTTTTTGACTCAAGTGCCCAGTACGAAGGAGTCTCCCTCAACAACGTCCTCCTTACGGGACCAGATCTCAACAACAGTTTACTGGGCGTCTTGATGAGATTTCGGAAGGAGCAGGTTGCTGTCACAGCAGACATTGAGCACATGTTCCACTGCTTCATAGTCAAAGAGGAAGACAGAGATTACTTGCGTTTCTTGTGGTTCCGCAATAACGACATGAACAGTGACATCATCGACTACAGAATGAGAGTTCATGTCTTTGGGAATAGCCCGTCTCCCGCGGTGGCGATTTACGGCTTGCACAGAGCAGCCAGAGAAGAAGAGGGAAACTACAGCAGTGATGTCAGAAGATTTGTGGAAAAGGATTTCTACATGGACGATGCTCTGAAGTCATTTGCTACGGAAGAGGAAGCAATTCATTCCCTCAAACAGACGCAGGACATGCTCGCAAGGTCTAATCTCCGACTGCACAAAGTGGCCTCCAACCGAACGGACGTCATGGCTGCTTTCCCTTCTAGTGACCGTGCCAAAGACATTAAGGATCTTGACCTCTCTACTGAAGAGATTCCCATGCAACGCAGTCTAGGGATATGCTGGAACGTTACCTCAGACACGTTCACGTTTCAAGCCCTCGATGATGACAAACCGTTCACCCGTAGGGGTGTACTGTCCACCGTCAATAGCCTTTTCGACCCCCTAGGCTTTCTATCCCCTGTGTCCATTCAAGGGAGAGCACTTCTCAGAGAGCTGACACGTCCAGGGGAAGAATGGGATTCGCCACTCCCTGCAAACATGGAGTCTGAGTGGCTCGAATGGAAAGCATCATTGAAGCACTTGCAAAACCTGCAAATTCCCCGTTGCTACAGTACATTCTCTCCGTCCAGTGCCAAGTCAAGAGAACTGTGTGTGTTTGCTGATGCTTCCACCAAGGCAATTTCAGCAGTCGCATACTTGAAAGTCACTGATCAAGAAGGCCACATTGACGTGGGGTTCGTCTTCGCTAAGTCTAAGTTGGCACCTCTACGTGAGACCACAATACCCCGGCTAGAACTCTGTGCGGCAGTTCTTGCGGTAGAGGTCGCAGAGCTTATAGTCAGTGAAATAGATCTGCCAATGGACTCCGTCACCTTTTTCTCCGACAGCAAAGTTGTACTCGGCTATATACACAACGAGACCAGGCGCTTCTACGTGTATGTCAGCAACCGTGTTCAGAGGATCAGGCAGTCGACACATCCAGAGCAATGGAGGTATGTGCCATCCGAGCAGAACCCAGCGGACCATGGCTCCAGGTCGGTGCCAGCGGCCCACTTGGCAGACACAAACTGGTTTACAGGACCAGCCTTCCTGACAAAGCTTGACACGCTTTCCCCAAGACAAGACATGTCATTCCACCTCATCGAACCCGCAACTGATGTGGAATTACGGCCACAAGTGTCTGTTCATGTCACTCAAACGTCCATGAACCGACTAGGGACGGAACGCTTCAAACACTTTTCCAGCTGGAGCTCCCTGCTCAAGGCAGTAGCACGTCTGACTCACATCGCTCAGTCTTTCACACCTTCGACTCAACACAGTAATTGCAAAGGCTGGCATCTCTGTGGCCACGCAACCACTGTAGAACAGCTGGAAAGTGCCAAGAGACTGGTGATAAAAACTGTCCAGCAGGAAGTCTATTCAGAAGAGTTCCAGTGTTTTGCAGAGAAGAGGAACCTGCCTAAGCACAGCAGTCTCCTAAAGCTGCATCCAGTCGTTGACGCTGATGGGCTTATTCGTGTTGGAGGACGCATCGCCCAAAGCAAGCTTGACGCAAACGACACAAATCCCATCATCATTCCTGGCCATCATCACGTCGCATCCCTCCTGGTGCGTCATCATCACGAGATGGTGAAGCACCAGGGTCGTCATTTCACCGAGGGAGCTATAAGAGCTGCCGGGCTGTGGCTGGTAGGTGGCAAAAAGTGTTTGAGAGGCATCATCTACAAGTGTGTGACCTGTAGAAGATTACGAGGGAAGATGGAGCAACAGCAGATGGCCGAACTCCCGGCGGAACGTCTCCAAACGGCACCCCCCTTTACTTACGTCGGCATAGATGTTTTCGGCCCTTGGGAGGTCACGTCTCGTCGCACCAGAGGTGGCCATGCCAACAGTAAGAGGTGGGCTGTACTGTTTACATGCATGTGTGTGAGAGCGGTGCACATCGAGGTGGTTGAATCAATGACTGCTTCAAGCTTCATCAACGCGCTAAGGAGATTCTTCTCTCTCAGAGGTCCCCCGAAACAAATCCGGTCAGACCGAGGTACTAATTTTATTGGTGCCTGCAAAGAACTGGGGATCACCGATGGTACGGCAGAGGTTGCAAAGTATCTTCAAACGAACGACTGTACCTGGGTCTTCAACCCACCCCACTCGTCTCACATGGGTGGGGCTTGGGAGCGCCTCATTGGGGTAGCGCGGCGCATACTCGACTCTATGCTGCTCCAGAATGCGACCTCCCGGCTTACCCATGAAGTTCTGAGTACCTTGATGGCTGAGGTTTGCGCTATCATAAATGCCAGACCCCTCGTTCCAGTGTCTTCTGATCCGGAATCACCACTGATACTGACACCGGCTATGATGTTAACACAAAAGACTGGTACTCCGCCTCCCCCTCCTGGGGAGTTTGGCAAAGCGGATCTCCTGAGACAGCAATGGAAACAGGTCCAACACCTGGCGAATGTTTTCTGGGACCGGTGGCGCAGAGAATATCTTCACACGCTGCAGAACAGGAGCAAGTGGCACAATAAGAGGCCTAATCTAAAAGAAGATGATGTCGTCTTGATGAAGGACAACCAGGCGAAAAGAAATCAGTGGCCATTGGGCGTGGTCACGAAGACGCTGCCCAGTGGAGATGGACTTGTAAGGAAGGTGGAGGTGAAGATTATCCGAGAAGGGACTCCAAAGGTCTTCACCAGACCAATCTCGGAATTGGTGCTACTCCTCTCAGCAGAGGATTAACATGTGACTACTTTTGTTTGATATTCTAATTATTGAGATGTTTTATTTGATATGCTAATGAGTATGGTATCATGAATGACACCATGGCGGGGAGTGTCATGGCCCTAGGTGCCATGAATGTTCTGTATTAAGAAATATATTTTTTATTTGTCATTATTTGTCATTATACTTAGAATTGTATATAGGAAAGTTTGCCACCTGGTGGTGTAATTTATTTTTGGCACTCCTTCACTGCTCTTTCTCTGAGCTGCTTAATTAATAAGCCCATTCAGCTGGGTGCTTTTTCCCTGTACTGGGGCTCAGTCAAACAAATGTTTGGTGCGGTACAGATCTCTCACATGCCTTTCTCCTGTCCAGACGCCCTCGGAAGGCATTGTCTGTAAGTTTGTTGTTTGTTTTTTGAAATGTATGTTTATATCTAACTGGAAATGTTTATATTCTAATGCTGTTTGATTTATTGTATTTTGTATTTTCTGTTACAGTTTTACCGCTTGCCAAATTTCAAAGTAAAGATGAAAGACGACGACACACGACCCGGTTTTTTGTCTTCTTAAATTTGGGTGGTTAGCTGTGGATCGCCTGCGTGCAGGAAGGCCAATAACAACTTCAGCATTTGGATGATTTGAGGCATTTTGTCCAAAAATGTGTTTTTTCAGATGTTCACCTGTTGGTGGCGCTATAACAAGCCATTGTGAAAAGAGTGGAATATTTTTCTCAGCCTAGTATTAGTGTTTTTATGTAAATTGCCTGCTGTGTTCATCATCTTTACAAAATAGGCCTCCTGGTGGCGCTATAACATGCCGTTATGGAAAATTTGGGGCAGAGGTTCATGGTTGGCATCCAGGGAGTGTGTGAGTAAATTGTGGCATCGATCACATTAACGTTTTGGGAGATTAGCTGGTAACAGACGGACACACGCACAATTCTTTTGCAAAAAGATGACAAATATCGGCCTCCTGATGGCGCTATAACATGCCGTTGTGGAAAATTTGGGGCAGAGGTTCATGGTTGGCATCCAGGGAGTGTGTGTGCAAATTGTGATGTCGATCAGGTTAATGGTTTGGGAGATTAGCTGGTAACAGACAGACACACACACATTTTTTTGTAAAAAGATGCCATGAATAGGCCCCCTGGTGGCGCTATAACAGGCCGTTGTGGAAAATTTGGATCAGAGGTTCATGGTTGGCATCCAGGGAGTGTGTGTGTAAATTGTGTCATCGATCACATTAACGGTTTGGGAGATTAGCTGCTAACAGACAGACACACGCACAGATTTTTTGCAAAAAGATGACAAAAATCGGCCTCCTGATGGCGCTATAACATGCCGTTGTGGAAAATCTGAGGCAGAGGTTCATGGTTGGCATCCAGGGAGTGTGTGTGCAAATTGTGATGTCGATCGGGTTAATGGTTTGGGAGATTAGCCTGTAACAGACAGACACACACACATTTTTTTTGTAAAAAGATGCCACGAATCGGCCTCCTGGTGGCCCTATAACAGGCTGTTGTGGAAAATTTAGATCAGAGGTTCATGGTTGGCATCCAGGGAGTGTGTGCGCAAATTGTGGCATCGATCGGGTTAACGGTTTGGGAGATTA
>CM076975.1:5243200-5269110 GCA_039105355.1 Benthosema pterotum
TAGCAGGGTCAGACATTAACCACACCCTCGGCCCAATAATGAGGTTAGTTAGGCTTAGCTTATTAGATTTCCCCAAGAGCCAAATTGTGTTATGGTCCATTTAGTTCACATTTGTACACTCTCATAAAAAATGGGTGCAATTCCCCTTTAAGAAGCGTCCCCTCACTACCCCCTCTATAGGTATAGGGGTGTATTAGGGGTGCATTCTACTCACCCCCTGTTCGTCCAGTTTCAGCAGGGTATAGAGGGGTATTAGGGGGTATTAGGGGGGTATTAGGGGGTATTAGGGGGGTATTCTACCCACCCCCTGTTCATCCAGTTTCAGCAGGGTATAGAGGGGTATTAGGGGGTATTAGGGGGGTATTAGGGGGTATTAGGGGGTATTCTACCCACCCCCTGTTCGTCCAGTTTCAGCAGGGTATAGAGGGGTATTAGGGGGTATTAGGGGGGTATTAGGGGGTATTAGGGGGGTATTAGGGGGTATTCTACCCACCCCCTGTTCGTCCAGTTTCAGCAGGGTATAGAGGGGTATTAGGGGGGTATTCTACTCACCCCGGTTGTCCAGTTTCAGCAGGGTATAGAGGGGTATTAGGGGGTATTCTACCCACCCCCTGTTCATCCAGTTTCAGCAGGGTATAGAGGGGTATTAGGGGGGTATTCTACTCACCCCCTGTTCGTCCAGTTTCAGCAGGGTATAGAGGGGTATTAGGGGCGTATTAGGGGGTATTAGGGGGGTATTCTACTCACCCCCTGTTCGTCCAGTTTCAGTAGGGTATAGAGGGGTATTAGGGGGTATTAGGGGGGCATTCTACTCACCCCCTGTTCGTCCAGTTTCAGCAGGGTATAGAGGGGTATTAGGGGCGTATTAGGGGGTATTAGGGGGGTATTCTACTCACCCCCTGTTCGTCCAGTTTCAGCAGGGTATAGAGGGGTATTAGGGGCGTATTAGGGGGTATTAGGGGGGTATTCTACTCACCCCCTGTTCGTCCAGTTTCAGCAGGGTATAGAGGGGTATTAGGGGGGTATTCCACTCACCCCCTGTTCGTCCAGTTTCAGTAGGGTATTGAGGGGTATTAGGGGGTACTAGGGGGGTATTCTACTCACCCCCTGTTCGTCCAGTTTCAGCAGGGTATAGAGGGGTATTAGGGGGTATTAGGGGGGTATTCTACTCACCCCCTGTTCATCCAGTTTCAGTAGGGTATAGAGGGGTATTAGGGGGGTATTCTACTCACCCCCTGTTCGTCCAGTTTCAGCAGGGTATAGGGGTGTTATTAGGGGGGTATTCTACTCACCCCCTGTTCGTCCAGTTTCAGCAGGGTATAGAGGGGTATTAGGGGGGTATTCCACTCACCCCCTGTTCGTCCAGTTTCAGCAGGGTATAGAGGGGTATTAGGGGGGTATTAGGGGGTATTAGGGGGGTATTCTACTCACCCCCTGTTCGTCCAGTTTCAGCAGGGTATAGAGGGGTATTAGGGGGGTATTAGGGGGTATTAGGAGGGTATTCTACTCACCCCCTGTTCGTCCAGTTTCAGCAGGGTATAGAGGGGTATTAGGGGGTATTAGGGGGGTATTCTACTCACCCCCTGTTCGTCCAGTTTCAGCAGGGTATAGAGGGGTATTAGGGGGGTATTCTACTCACCCCCTGTTCGTCCAGTTTCAGCAGGGTATAGAGGGGTATTAGGGGGGTATTAGGGGGGTATTGTACTCACCCCCTGTTCGTCCAGTTTCAGCAGGGTATAGAGGGGTATTAGGGGGTATTAGGGGGGTATTCCACTCACCCCCTGTTCGTCCAGTTTGAGCAGCGTGTCTCTGACTTTGGGTGAGGTGCTGGCCAGCCTCAGACAGTGCAGGTTGAGCTCGGGGAGTATGAACTCCAGCAGCCTCTTGGGGGAGAGGCCGCGGGGGGTGGTGTGACGCGCCGCCGACGGCACCGACTCCTCCAGGATGGACCCCCTGAGCGTCTTCAGCTGGAAGGAGGTAGAACACAACATGAACGATTTATAAATGGACTGGAATTCTGACTCAACCTGAGGAGGAAGTCAGAGGAAAAGGTCAAAGGGTTGTTGGTTCTGAGCCAGAGCTCGTACTTCTGTCCTCATTTCTGACCACAATAAGACTCTGGATTGGAATATGATATGATGAACTCTTTGATGACACTTCTGAGCGTACCGGGAATATGGACGGAACATTTGCTTGTTTGCAGGGGTGGGCAATTATTTTTGCCAAGGGGCCAAATGAGATACATAAAATATTGTGGAGGGCCAAGACTAAAGGCTGAACTAAAGTCTGCGTGATATTAATTTAATTTCAAGATAAAAGTAAGAGTAAGACCAACCATTTTGACACCAGGGCCCACTATTTATTCAGTATTTGAGCCATGGACCACCATTTGATGACATTTTAGCCCCACAGATCGCAAAACTTTCTTCAAGATTTCTTTTGTTTTTGTCCACAATTCCAGTAGACTTTGGGCTAATTCAGATGATGAATATTCTAACTCTTGAGAGTGTAAAAATGAAACCAAATGGACCCGCAAGGGTCCATTTGGTTTCATTTATACGCTCTCAAAGAGTTACATCTGGTTAACCAACTTTCCATATTTAACTTGGAACTCTCTCAAGGACCACTGGTGGTCCCCGGGCCGGTCAGAGTCAGCCAAAGGTCCGCATTTGGCCCCCGGGCCGCATAATCTACGCTGGCACAGGTACCTTCTATAGAGTAAAAAAGAATCCTTGGCGCCAATTGTGTTAACACCTCTGTAGGTCTGAATAATGTTAATTATTATCAAGGCTGTTGAAAATAATTAAAGTTAATTAGTTAAATTAATTTTGTTGATTAACCTGATTAAAATTCTTAACGCAATTACCTGTAGCTCATGTGCACACTGACTCAATTCACTGAGTATTTTCTCATTGGAAAAAAAAATGGGTAGAGCACGGTTTTATGGAGACATATAGCTGTGTGTCTCCCTGTAACCAGAGCCATAGAGTATAGCTCAAGGGATCTACAAGCATTGGGGGCTTGTAGATCACCCATTTAGATAAATATTTAAGAATTAAACAGATGCTTTTTTTCCCTCCCAGATTCTTTTTCTTTTTTAAACATTCAAATCCTGTAAAAGAAAGCAGGCATATTCCGAACATAGTTTGAATGGTGATTAATCATGATTAAATCAATTTCGAAGCTGTGATTGATTTGATTAAATTTAATCATTCAACGGCCATAGTTATTATACTTCTATTAATAAATTCCTGTAATTCTTGTAATTCTGAAGATGATTCTATAGTATAGGTGTATTGATATGAATGCATACCTCAGTGGTTCTGAAGATGATTCTATAGTTATATTGAGCTCCGCTGGTTCCCTCCTTCTCTTCTCGTCTGAAGCTGATGGCTACCGGTCCAAGACGCTCATCTACACCGAAGAAGTTCTGATGTTCTGATGAGAGAGAGAACACACTTTAATGATCCATATCCTTCTTTTATACACTGTACCTACTGTACACTTTAATCATCTAGTCCAGTGGTTTTCAACCTTTTTCATACCAGGGTCCACTATTTATTCAGAATATGAGCCACAGAGGACCACCATTAGATGGCATTTTAGCCCCACAGACCCCTAAACTTTAAGATTTATTTTTGCTTTTGTCCACAATTCCGGGCTGGATTTCAGGAAACAAAACATACAGATCAAAATGACCATTAATCTTCTACATTCTCTAGTTGTGTAGACTTGGGATAATTCAGATGGTGAATATTTTAACTCTTGAGAGTGTAACATCTTTGAGAGCTACATCTGGTTAAACAACCAACGTTTAGCCTGGGGACCATCTGGAACACTCTCAAGGACCACTGGTGGTCCCCAGACAAAAACAAAAGAAATCTTTTGGGGTCTGTGGGGCTAGAATGTCCCCAAATGGTGGTCCGTGGCTCAAACTTGGAATAAATAGTGGGCCCTGCTGTGAAAAAGGTTGAAAACCATTCACATAGGGTGTCTTTTCTTAGTACTAACCCTTCATATAGAAGTACTTCCTGTAGTAACAGGCTCTACTAACCCTTCATATAGAAGTACTTCCTGTAGTAACAGGCTCTACTAACCCTTCATATAGAAGTACTTCCTGTAGTAACAGCTCTACTAACCCTTCATATAGAAGTACTTCCTGTAGTAACAGGCTCTACTAACCCTTCATATAGAAGTACTTCCTGTAGTAACAGCTCTACTAACCCTTCATATAGAAGTACTTCCTGTAGTAACAGCTCTACTAACCCTTCATATAGAAGTACTTCCTGTAGTAACAGCTCTACTAACCCTTCATATAGAAGTACTTCCTGTAGTAACAGGCTCTACTAACCCTTCATATAGAAGTACTTCCTGTAGTAACAGCTCTACTAACCCTTCATATAGAAGTACTTCCTGTAGTAACAGCTCTACTAACCCTTCATATAGAAGTACTTCCTGTAGTAACAGCTCTACTAACCCTTCATATAGAAGTACTTCCTGTAGTAACAGCTCTACTAACCCTTCATATAGAAGTACTTCATGTAGTAACAGCTCTACTAACCCTTCATATAGAAGTACTTCCTGTAGTAACAGCTCTACTAACCCTTCATATAGAAGTACTTCCTGTAGTAACAGCTCTACTAACCCTTCATATAGAAGTACTTCCTGTAGTAACAGCTCTACTAACCCTTCATATAGAAGTACTTCCTGTAGTAACAGCTCTACTAACCCTTCATATAGAAGTACTTCCTGTAGTAACAGCTCTACTAACCCTTCATATAGAAGTACTTTAGTAACAGGCTCTACTAACCCTTCATATAGAAGTACTTCCTGTAGTAACAGCTCTACTAACCCTTCATATAGAAGTACTTCCTGTAGTAACAGCTCTACTAACCCTTCATATAGAAGTACTTCCTGTAGTAACAGGCTCTACTAACCCTTCATATAGAAGTACTTCCTGTAGTAACAGGCTCTACTAACCCTTCATATAGAAGTACTTCCTGTAGTAACAGGCTCCCAGGTCTGCATGCTCTATGTAGTAGCAGCTCTTCCCGGTCCTCTGCTGGACATGGTGAGACTCTCTGGGTTCCTCCAGGACACTGACGGCGTCGTTGGGGCTGCGCAGGCTGGTCCACAGGCCCCGCCCCTTCCTGCCCTGGCCACGCCCCCCGCCGGACGACCAGCCTATAGCAGACGAGACAGTCAGACACTTTATTAAGCTGTTTTTGGTGGGAACGCATTGTGGTGTTCTAAGCATTACTAGTGTTATTAGCATTACTTAGCATTATTAGCATTACATAGCATTATTCACATTATTAACAAATACTTAGCATTACTTAGCATTATTAACAGTGCTTAGAATTTGCATTACTTAGCTTTATTAGCATTACTTAGCACTATTAGCATTTTCACAATACTTAGCATTACTTAACATTATCAGCATTATTAACAATACTTAGCATTAGCATTGATTAGCATATTAGCATTACTTAGCATTATTAGCATTGTTAACAATACTTAGCAGTACTTTGCATTATTAGCATTATTAACAATACTTAGCATTAGCATTACTTAGATTATTAGCATGACTTAGCATTATTTGCATTTTCACAATAATTAGCATTACTTAACATTATTAGCATTATTAACACTACTTAGAATTAGCATTCCCTAGCATATTAGCATTACTTAGCATTATTAGCACAATTAGCAATACATAGCATTAACAATACTTAGCATTATTAGCATTTTCACAATACTTAGCGGGACTTTGCATTATTAGCATTATTAACAATACTTAGCATTAACAATACTTAGCATTATTAGCATTATTGGCATCGTTAGAATTACTTACCATTATTGGCATTACTTTAGTTATTGAAAAATCTTGCTTGTAGGTCTGATATTTTTGAAAAAGGTGAAAATGGCGGTTAATCACGATTGACACTTAATCCTACGGTCTCATTGGATAAAGACCTACCTAGCCCCGCCCTCTCCTCTCCTCCCGTCTCGTTCCTGAAGTGCGGACAGCTGAGCAGCATGTCGTTGTGGTTGCCGTCGCCTTCGTCCAGCAGCAGGCCCGACTCCGCCTCCTCGTTAGCGCCGCCCGTTAGCGCCGCCGCCCCGGTGCCGCCGCCCACAGCACCGGATTGGCCGCCGCCCTGCCCCGCCCCCGCCGCGGGGGAGGAGGAGGAGAGCGACCCCTGGTGGACAGGACAAGACGTCATCTTTCACATTTAAACTAACTCTCAAACACATTTTTTGGGACATTTATCCCATAAATCCCATCGAGTTAACATCAGAAACATGGAAATAATGATGGAAAAATAAACAGTCATGCTATCTGTTTCTTTCAATCGCCTGTATTTTTTCTTCCTTGTCCCATTTCTGGTCAAATTATCGTCACACACCCCAACATAACATCTATACTTCCTGTCAAGGTTTGGCTCTTCAAAATAAGAGTTTAACAGGGAAACGGTTAAATTCTCTTATAGCAGGCCCCGGATGTAACATTTCCAATTGCGACTTCATCGCCTGTTTTGCTTCGTGCCACGGTAGATGAGGCCGCACGCATACCATTTTCGGTTGCATGACTTATATTAGGCAAGTAAAGCATCAATAATAACATCAGTTGTTGTTGAAGTTGCAACAGACACAAAGCATGCATAAAGCTAAAGGTCTGACTCAGAGAGTTTTCTGTTTTCAGTGGCACGACAATTGTAGTTAGTTAGTAGCAGTTATTAGAGTTTCAAATCATTTTAACTATAAGCAGTTTAATTTGAAATATATTTGGAATTTGGGTTGTTTGCATGATATCATGTTTGGTGGGCCAGTCAGGTCATTTAGGGGGGCATTGCCCCCCATACCCATGCCTAGATCCGCCCCTGGGCGAAAAGCGACCACAGGTGGGCTATTATTAGGGGCGCCGCGGCGGTGATATGACCGAGTTCATTCAGTGAGCCTTATATAGAACGAGCAATTAAAACCACAAAATGATGAGAATCACTGCCAGAGCCATATAAATCCTCTCTCACGGGGGTCCCCCTGAAAGGCATGATGAGTGTTCATTCGGTAATTGTGCAGTTGGGGGGACCACGATACAGCGCTTAGCCATAGCCTAGCTTCCTAGCTCATGACAGTTTGGTTGAACAGGAGTGCTGCGAGAGTGGGGAGCTTAACGACGACGTCACACTCACCTGAGAGAGTGGGCGGAGCTTAACGACGACGTCACACTCACCTGAGAGAGTGGGCGGAGCTGCGAGGCAGCCGACGCCCCCGACGTGATGTTCTTCTTCCTGCCGATGGTGGACTGGTCGCGGTTGGAGGCGGAGACCTCCGTCAGGTCCAATAGGATGCTCTGGACGTCGTAGTGGGCGAAGTTCCTCACCCAGGCCCCGCCCCCACCCCCTCCCCCTTCGAGGGGGGGCTGCGGATGGGGGAGGAGGGGCTTGTTGCTGTGGTTGTTGTTGGCCTTGCGTCCCAGGAGGCCGTCGGGTTTGTCGGGTTTGGGAGGCTTGGCGGGTTTCGGGGATTCGCCCGTCGCCGCCGCCGCTGCCGTCGCCGTGGTGACGGTCGGGGGGGCGGAGGCCGGAGGGGTGGGGCTGGCAGAGGCCACGCCCCTGAAGAACACGTCAGGCTCTGGAGGCGTGTCCTGGAAGAGGGGTGGGCTTATCATGACTAATGCATTAGTTATACTTAGTTATACTAATTAATGAAATGATGGATAGACCATTAAACAAAATAGATATGCGAGTTAATTAAATAATGATTAATCCCTTAATTACAATATGCATCGGAGTTAATAAATGATTAATAAATTGATCATTAATTACAATCTATATGTGAGTTCATTAAATAATGGGTAGATCATTGCACTTTACAATAATGACCTGTTATACATAAGCATAAATAAACATTTATAAGCAGTTCGTAGGTGAGTAATAATCATTATAATCATTATCAAACAGATTGATTGCTAACATCCGTAAATGCATTTAGTTGTAAATGTTTAGTTAAGTATTTACTGGTGTTAACAAACAATCTGTTCATGATTATTACTCATCTACAAACTGCTTATAAGTGATAACACCCGACGAGCCGGTGATTTGTTTCCTAATAACTGACCGAGGTGCAGCCGAGGTCAGTTATTAGGAAACAAATCACCGGTTCGAAGGGTGTTATCCCGCTTATTACATGGCTTACGTCAGTGGTTTTCAACCAGTGGTCCGAGGACCACCAGTGGTCCTTGAGAGGGTGACGGCAAAGGCATGTAAACAACCAAATACGTAGCTAACCAAATGGACCCGCTAACGGCATGTAAACAACCAAATACGTAGCTAACCAAATGGACCCGCTAACGGCGTGCTGGAACTAAATGCGGAAGCGCAGCGCGGATTGATATGAACACAGCTGTTTGCACTTTGGGGACCTTGATTATGCAGCGGTCCAATATAGAGTGGAGCGGTGAATTATAGTGTAATATGTCACCGCTCACATGACCAGAACGCTGGCTTCTGATTGGAGCATTCATTCAAGCCATGTAATAAAACTTTATAAATGCTTTATAACACGTTGTTATTGTAAAGAGTTCTATATCATCCCTCCTGACCGCCAGAGGCGGTGCTTTAAGCACTGAATAGTCATCGCGCATGCGCAAGAGTCGAGCATTTTATGCCAACAATGTCAATCTTTGACCCCATGATGACCCGGAAGAGTCTATATCTTCCGGCGGTCTACTAATCTATATGTGAGTTAATTAAATGATGAACAGAGCTTTAATTATAATATAAGTAAATTAGATGATTTGATGAACAGATTAGTAATTATAATCTATAAGTGATTAAATTAAATAGATTAATAGATTAAATAGATCAATAATTATGACGTATACATAATTTAATTAAACAATGAACAGATTATTAATTCTAGCCCATATGTGAGTTACATAAATGAATATTATTCTAACCAACCTGCAGGCCCAGCAGCAGGAAGGGGTCCTTGAACCGGTCGGGGGACGTCAGGGTGAGGGGTGGTCCCTCGGGCGTCTCGCCGCCGCGATGGTGAACAAGGTGATGGTGGTCGCGTCTCTCCAGCGACGACAGGCTGCCGTACTCGCGCCGATGCCCCCCCAGCCCACCACCACCACGTCCCGGGGTACAGGGACCCCCGCTGCCGCCGCCAGCCCCCGACCCCCCACCACCACCCCCTCCCCTCCCGGCCTTGGCCCCGCCCCTCCCCCCACCGTCGGTGGGAGGGGTGGCGGCGGCCCCCCCGTCGGGACCCCCCAGGGTGACGTCGCTGTTGCTGCGCTGCATCATGTGGTGGTGGGACCCACCGCGGACCCCCGAGAGCGCCGAGCGAAGGCTGAGGCCGCCCCCATCTTCCTCGCCGCCACCCTCACTGTCCCTCCGAGTCGGGGGCCACTCCACCACGCCCAGGGACCCCCCGCCGGCTGCTGGGGGGGTCCCTGACACCGGGGGCCGCGCCGGCTGCCGCCGGAACTTGCGGATGAACAGGTCGTCCGACTGCATGACTCACTTCCTGTTACCCACTTCCTGTCACTTCCTGTAGGGCCGGTACCCACTTCCTGTAGGGCCGGTACCCACTTCCTGTAGGGGCCGCTACCCACTTCCTGTCACTTCCTGTAGGGCCGGTACCCACTTTCTGTAGGAGCCGGTACCCACTTCCTGTAGGGCCAGTACCAACTTCCTGTAGGGCCGGTACTCACTTCCTGTCGGGGCCGGTACCCACTTCCTGTAGGGGCTGGTACCCACTTCCTGTAGAGCCGGTACCCACTTCCTGTTGTGTTATGTTTTAATCCGCGGCACGCCGGGAAAATCTAACTCCAACCTAAGAAAAAACACGTCTGGATGCCTGGATAGTCGACGACAAACCGACTGTCCTCCGGCGGTCCCGCAGTCCGTCCAGTCCGTGTACCAGTTTATTCCTCGCGCTCAAACAAGCGCCACCCGGTGGCTGCTTTTGGAATGGCACGCCTGCATTGTCCTCAGCAACATGGGACTGAGTGCAGATGAAAAAGCTGCTTGAAGATTCAACGACGATCAACGATGATGGGCTGCTTGCAAGTCATCATCTGCAATCTGGTGGGTTTTCTTTGGGTGGGCGTCGTCGCTACAGTAGTCTGCCTGGGTGGTCCTGGTGGGTGGTCCTCGCTAGCGTGTCATCCCCCGGTCGCGTCCACTGGCCACCTGCGGAGTCAAACGCAACGACAACACAGTGGTCAGTTTTACCTGTGTGGATGACATTCATGTATTATTACCGGTAGGCGCAGCGGAAGCTTTTCTTCTTTGTCTAAATGCAGGGTGTAGTGGAGGGGGGACGCAGGGGGCGGCGTCCCCCCACTTCTCACATTTAAAATATTTTATATACTGGGGTGTAGTGGAGGGGGGACGCAGGGGACGGCGTCCCCACACTTCTCACATTTAAAATATTTTATATACTGGGGTGTAGTGGAGGGGGGACGCGGGGGGACGGCGTCCCCCCACTTCTCACATCTAAAATATTTTTGGGGCAAAAGTAGGCCTATGTTTTTTGTCTTGTCATTTACTTTTATGGATACAATTGTAAACAATGCATTGTACACAATCTTTCTCAATATGCTATACTTGTTTTAATAGCGTGTCTGTGTGTGTTGCGCAGATGCACGCAAATGCGCATGCAAATGCAAGTGTGCATGCACGTGTCTTAAAGGGGAATTCCACTCATTTTCAATATTTTACTATGTCATTAATATACCTTAGAGGTGTTGTGTGGACATGATAAAAAAAAAAGTTCCCCCATTCTGTGTTTCCCAGAAACGGAGGTCTGAAAAAATGACATCATCAAGATGTGTTTCACCATGTTAATGAGTTTCCTTTTTTTCTGAGAGTGTACAAATGGAACCAAATGGACCCGCTAGGGTCCATTTGGTTCACATTTGTACACTCACAGAAAAAAATTGAAAATGGGTGGAATTCCCCTTTAAGAGGCGTCCCCCCACTTCTAAAAGTACCACTACAACACTGGCCAAATGTCACAATAGTCCCTAACTGTAACCTCAAAGGAGCATTCAGTGAGCATCTTAAAAATGAAGGCCCGGCGCTGTAACTGGGCCGTATCACCGATCAAGCTCAAGGCCCGGGCCGGTCCCGACTAAATAGAATAGATTCATAGATAGGCCTGTCTACTGTATAACGGTCAGGTTTGGACACAATATGAGAACTCTCTCCACGGGAGTGAAAGGAGTGAAAAGCCAGTCGTCAGCACCGTATTCATAAGAGATATGAAGAACTATTATGCGGTAGAGTTTGAGAACTCTAGACACCCAGATACACAGCCGGTGTGTGTGTGTGTGTGTGTGTGTGTGTGTGTGTGTGTGTGTGTGTGTGTGTGTGTGTGTGTGTGTGTGTGTGTGTGTGCCACGATTCTGCTTTTGTTTCCATAAATAGCAGCAGAAACACAAAGGATACTTCCTGTTGTAATAACAGTCAGCCACTACATCAAAAATATGCCGGTAAGCAAAGCTCTCTCTCTCTCTCTCTCTCTCTCTCTCTCTCTCTCTCTCGCTGCTGTAATATTATTAGTAATCATCTATTACTGTTTCAAATCAAATGTATGCAGTCAGAAAAAGCAGGTACATGTACAAACACACACACACAGCCCAGATCTAGGTATAGGCATGTTGGTTGGGGCCTTACTGTCCCACCAAACATGACAGTATGCAAAAAGGTCATAGATATTATTTCTGGTTGGCCGATAGCAAGGCAAATACAGACATCTAAAAAATGGGTTACACCAGGTTGGTATTTTGCATTTTTCCATGCTATATCATGTAAAACTGCAAAAGAGCAGCGAGCAATGAGAATAATATGAATTAGTTCTGTTGGATTCCTTGACCCCAAAAAGTGTACATATAACCACTGCAATCTTGATTTGAGGTCATCTAGGAGGCGAAGTATTGAGACGTTCATTTTGAGCGTAAGAAATAATGGCATCCAACATTTTCTGATTTGTTAGGTTTTTCCCTAAAAAGATAGTTGGTTTTAAAAATCTCCGACTGTATCCTACCAAATGACACAATGAACTGGGCTACATATGTTTTCTATGCATTTCCGCATTTTGGGAGGTTTTAAAGGGGAACTCCACACAATTTTTAACATTTTAATATGTAAAAATTAATATACCTTAGACATGTTGTGTGAAAATGATGAAAAAGTTCCCCCAATTCTGTATTTCCTAAAAATTGAGGTCTGAAAAAATCATTAACATGGTGAAATACATCTGATGACATCGAAATGTATTTCACCATGTTAATGATTTTTCTCTCTGACCCCTTTTTTCTGAGAGGGTACAAATGGAACCTTCACATTTGTATCCTCTCCTTTAACCCCCCATTTTTTTAATTATTATTATTACTTTTTTTTGCTTGTGATGCTTGGCCCCCAGTGGGACCAGGGCGGATCTAGGCATGGGCATGGGGGGGCAATGCCCCCCTAAATGCCCTAAATGACAGCCCCACCAAACATGATGGCATGCAAAACAACCCAAGTTTCAAAGATATTTCAAATTAAAGTGCTTCTATTTAAAATGATGTGAACCACTACTACTGCTACTAACTAACTACAGCTGTGTCACCACTAAACCAACAGCATTTCATCATTGAAAACAGAAAACTCTCTGAGTCAGACCTTTAGCTTTATGCATGCTGCGTGTCTGTTGCAACTTCAACAACAACTGATGTTTTTATTGATGCTTTACTTGACTAATCTAAGTACTATACAACAGGGGTGCCCAACCTTTTTTGACCCAAGATCTACTTTTCAGCAGCCAACCCCTCCGGGATCTACCGGTACCAGTCCAATATCAACATTTCAAACCACACGCATCGTTGCCAGCCTGCAGTAACTTCACAACAACACAACACTACTTTGTTTTACCACTTTACTTTATGCCCATATAAGCATAAAGTACAACAGACTTGTCATAACATAAGTGGGCCTACAACAGTACAATATAAGTACACTGTCATTACACTGCCATTGCAAATGCAATCATAATAAGAACAGTCCAGAATAGTCCATTATAAGTTGCAGAACAATACTGTTGGCATAATTCACAGACAGCAGACAACAATCCTCCAAATGAGCCGCTTCGTAGACAGACAGACACGCAGACACGCAGACACGCAGACACACACACACACACACACACACACACACACACACACACACACACACACACACACACACACACACACACACACACACACACACACACACACACACACACACACACACACACACACACTCAACGAATTCAAGTCGCCCCCCGGGCCTTTTAATACTATATTGAACGTATTATAAAATATGAGGCACACACACAAAACCATTGCACTACATTTCTACCACTTCGACAACTCTTTCTAAACCAAATCCACAGAACACGTTTAAAAAAAAAAAGCTTGTTTGAGGTTTAAACAGTGATGCTTTAATCGTGCGTTCTACACTCACCTGTCTCTGATCTATCTGCAGGATCGAAAGTTTGCAACCCTTTTTTTTATTGCGAACAACAATGCACAACGACGACTTCAGACGCGTCAGAGAGTGACAGTTCAAATCGCTCTGCTGCACTTTTCACTCTCCAAACACTTCCTCACGTTTTTAACACCAACAAACTAATAAAGCTTAACTTCCTCAGCTGTGTGTGTGTGTGTGTGTGTGTGTGTGTGTGTGCGTGTGTTGTCTGGGTTGTGGTGAAGCTATGTGAGAGAAAAAGAGAAAGATGTATGCGCGCACACACTCACACACACAAACACACCAAACAATACCCATGATCCTCCACTGCTGCAGACAGACTAATGATGTCACACGACGGCCCTGTCATATCAGAGAGGAAGTTGTGATCTGTTAGTGTGTGTGTGTGTGTGTGTGTGTGTGTGTGTGTGTGTGTGCGTCTCGTGTTTTCGGCCCGAACTATGACATCACTTCCTGTTTTGTTTTTAAACGGCGTTCTATGGAACTTACTTCCGTTGGGCTCTTTCTCACATTTTCGCAAAAAAAAAAAGCCTTCGCCAGAAAAAAGCTTTCGCTAGCGCCGAAAATACATGCAGGCCAGACGTCACGCCGTTCGGTCGATAACCGCTGAGCTGTACGCAAGCCAAGTTTTGGAGACACCTTTGGTGTGTGTGTGTGTGTGTGTGTGTGTGTGTGTGTGTGTGTGTGTGTGTGTGTGTGTGTGTGTGTGTGTGTGTGTGTGTGTGTGTGTTGGGGGGGCAGAGTGGCTGTTTTCCTGTGCAACAGGAAGTCATCACTGACATATAACCCTCTAACTTCCTCTAATCTGTCTGTCTGTCTGTCTGTCTGTCTGTCTGTCTGTCTCTCTATCTATTACTGTCTGTCTGTCTGTCTGCACACAGGCACACACACACACACGCGCACACGCATACGCACACGCGTACAGACTAGTGATCAGTGTGATTGATCCAGATTGGTTGTAATCCAGTCTTCAGAGTAGTGTATTGATCACGTCAGAACTGAAGCAGCAGCACCACCTGATCACGGATCAATGAAGTACAATGGGCTGAAATGAAAATCTGGCCTGTGTGTGTGTGTGTGTGTGTGTGTGTGTGTGTGTGTGTGTGTGTGTGTGTGTGTGTGTGTGTGTGTGTGTGTGTGTGTGTGTGTGTGTGTGTGTGTGTGTGTGTGTGAGCTACGGTTGCCATGACAACGAGACAAATGCAGCAGCGGTTTTCCCCTTCCGGTTCATCACTGAGTAGGTACAGGTTTGACTGATTGATTTTGTTTTTGTTTCAACATTCTAATATGTCATTAGTACACCCTAGAGGTGCTGGGTGGACATGATAAAAAAGTTCCCCCATTCTGTGTTCCCAAGAAATGGAGGTCTGAAGAAAACCACTAACATGGTGAAACATCTTGATGACATCATCAAGATGTATTTTCACCATGTTAATGGATTTCTTTAGACACTTCTTTTTTCTGAGGGCGTACAAATGGAACCAAATGAACCCGTTAGGGTTCATTTGGTTGCATTTGTACGCTCTCAGAAAAAATGATGAAAATAGGTGGAATTCCCCTTTAATAGCTTGTGTAGATTTACAGTACAATTCAGGCACGACTCAGTAATATCAGACAGACAGTTAAAGGGGAATTCCACCCATTTTCAACATTCTAACATGTCATTAGTATACCCTAGAGGTGCTGGGTGGACGTGATGAAAAACGTTTTCCCCCTTTCTGTGTTTTCCTAGAAATGAACCACTAACATGGTGAAACATCTTAATGACATCATCAAGATGTGTTTTCACCATGTTAATGGATTTCTTTAGACGCTTCTTTTTTTCTTAGAGCGTACAAATCGAACCAAACGAACCCGTTAGGGTTCACACACACACACACATGCATGCACTCATATGCACAACACACACAAACCAGAAGACTGTACCAAACTGCTGCTATCCTCTCTTGCACATGTACAGTAATACCCATACTCTGTCATGACTCATAGTTGTCATAGCTGTCTTAGCTGTTAGTATAGTAGTGCTTAGTTGTAGTATGTTTTAGTATGTTAGATGTATAGTTTTAGTTGTAGTATATATTTATACAGTATGTGTCTGTTTAGCTGCTTAGTTGTAGTATGTTTTAGTCTTAGCCGTATAGTTTAGTTGTAGCATATATATGTCCTGTCTAGTTCCTGTCTAGCTGTCTGTTTAACTTTCACTACTTGCCACTTTATAATTATACCTGGTTGTAGCTTAGCACCTTCACCTCACTTTATGCTGTTACAGTTGCACTTTAATGCTCTAGTCTGTTGCACTACGTCACCTACTGTTTCTTGTATTGTTTGTATTTGTCCTTTTTCTTATTGCACTGTCTATAGAGCTGCGCAGTGACGTCACCGCCCCTGTTCGGAAGTCTTTTCCCAATTCATTTTTCTCATAGACTTTTCGAAAATAATTTATATCAAGACGAATACGCCGCGGCCAAAGCCAACTCGAGTCGTGACGAATCATGATGACACACACAAACTTTTGGGACAATAAAATAATTTCTAAGATGAAAAACGAAACAAAAAGTCTTGTATCATGCCGTTTTCTACTTCTTCCCAATTATATATTATATGACGATATTGTGTTTGTTGTCATGATTTGTCACGACCTGAGTTGGCTTTGGCCGCGGCGTAATCGTCTTGATATAAATTATTTTCGAAAAGTCTATGAGAAAAATGAATGGGGAAAAGACTTCCGGAACAGGGGCGGTGACGTCACTGCGCAGCTCTATTGTCTTATTGCACTGGGAACAATGGAAACGTTATTTCATCCCTGTATATGTCCTGACATACACTGGAGTGACAAATAAAGAACCTTGAACCTTTTTCCTCTCAATATTAAAATTACTGCATTCCTCTCTATTACCTATAACTGTTGTATAATTATTGCAATAATACACTGCATTGGCCTCAAAAGGTCTATTATTTATCTGAACCAGAGTCTCAAGAGAGGAGATAAATAATACACACACACACACGCACACACACACACACACACACACACACACTCGCACACACACACGCACACACGCACAGTGCTGTTAAGTGTGCGGCAGACAGAGTGATTTTAGTAAAAGCTTTTCATTCAGATGAGCTGATGGCTCTCTGAAGACACAACGACGCAGAGGAGGAAACGTTGATGCTTTTAACTCTCAACTGACAACTACAACAACACAATCACACTCTGGTGACGCGAGGGGGTCGTCCTGTGAATGGTTATTATTATTATTATTATTATTTATTAGGACCGAAGTAGGCAGTTTGACCGACCGCCCACGTATAAGTTCTGTGAATGAATGAATGAATGAATGAATGAATGAATGAATGAATGAATGAAAAAAAAATCATTCATTCATTCATTCATTCATTCATTCATTCATTCATTCATTCATCATTTTTCAGGGTCGACTGACATGTAATATTAGCGTAAGACGAAAATTGTACCTTGTGGAAACCAGGAGGCTTTACAAATCGAGAGATGAGGCCTATACGTCCACACTATAGACCTGTGCAGTGACGTCACCGCCCCGGTTCCGGAAGTCTTTTCCCCATTCATTTTTCTCATAGACTTTTTGAAAATGATTCCTATAAAGACGATTTTGCCCGTGGACAAAGCCAACTCGGGTTGTGACGAATCATGATGACACACACAATATCCTCATATAATATGTAATTAGCGAGAAGTAGAAAACGGCAGGATACAACACTTTTTGTTTCGTTTTTCATCTTAGAAATGATTTGATCTTTCATTATTAATACTAACTATCTCTGTTAGTATAATATACAGTATATTCTAGTTCCTCTCCGTCCGAGCTTTAATGTGAAAATCGAACAATGTATAAGGTGGGCATAAAAAGCTTCCGCCCCTTCCTTCTTAGTCAACTGTAATTCTTCTTTTCTTTACTTTCTGTATGTGCTGGTACTGTAATCAATGACTGAGATAAAATAAACTAACTAACTAAATAAATAAATCTTCCCAAAAGATTGTGTGTCCACGTGTGTAATCGTCTTTATATAAATCATTTTTCGAAAAGTCTATGAGAAAAATGAATGGGGAACACTTCTGGAACCGGGGCGGTGACGTCACTGCCCAGGTCTATAGGATGACGTAGTGGCAGCGCCAGCTCTTAAAATTCTACAAAAAATTGCTCTGATTCTACAATCAGAGCAAACTTTCTACAAAAAATTTGCTCTGAAAGAACATACTGAAAGATTTGTGCTGCGTTTTCACAATTTCACCCAAAAAAATAACGCCTGCTATTTTTTCAATAAAATTTAAAACACCAAACGTACATAAAGAAGTGATTCATATTTGGAAAGAGGAGCTGTACCCTCCCCAACACACACACACACACACACACACACACACACACACACACACACAAAGCACCGAGGATACGCCTGCTGCCTCATGCATTATTAATGAGGAGGGGGGGGGGGGGGGGGTAGACACTGCTCGATTATTCATGAGCTTGGCTACGCGCGCACACATTGCACGCGCACACACACACACACAAACACACGCACAGTATTACAAATTAGTTGCTGTATGTCTTCTGTCTGTCAGGGTGACCTATATTTGTGTGTGTGTGTGTGTGTGTGTGTGTGTGTGTGTGTGTGTGTGTGTGTGTGTGTGTGTGTGTGTGTGTGTGTGTGAGAAAGAGAGAGAGAGAGAGAGAGAGAGAGAGAGAGAGAGAGAGAGAGAGAGAGAGAGAGAGAGAGAGAGAGAGAGAGTCTTCCTCTTTATTTGTTGTATGCACAATCACATGCGCAATGTACCTCAGATATTGGTGCAATACGGCGCGGTGTGTGTGTGTGTGTGTGTGTGTGTGTGTGTGTGTGTGTGTGTGTGTGTGTGTGTGTGTGTGTGCGCGCGCACGTGTGTGTGTGTCTACGCATTGAACCATTGCAGCGTCCTCATTGGTCGAGCCACGGGCTGACTTTGAGGAAGTACACAAATAAAAAACTAAATAAAATCCAGCGCGTGACGCTTAGCTGACCCCTGATGACCTTACGGACAGGAAGTACCCACCCCCCCCACACCCACGGCACCCTCTTCACTTCCTCCAAAAAACAGCCGCTGTCAGCTACTATGACCTGTCAATCATTTAAACACTGACTGTAACTGTGGTCATTTATCAGGCAAGAGATTTACACTAACTGAATCTGTATTCAATAGGGATGGAGGTGGATACCCGAAAAAACCTGATAACAAGCTTATCCAGTACCAGGTATCAATAAGCTTTGGTCTTATTCAGTACCAGGTATCAATAAGCTTTGGTCTTATCAGGGTACCAGGTATCAATAAGCTTTGGTCTTATCCAGTACCAGGTATCAATAAGGTTTGGTCTTATCCTGTACCAGGTATCAATAACATATGAACCATTATGAACCATTATAGAGTTTATTTAATATTATTAAATTGGTAATAAAGGTCAATTGCTTTCCAGCTCCATCCCTTTAAACCAGGAGTTTTCAACCAGTGGTCCGGGGACCACCAGTGGTCCTTGAGAGGGTTCCAGGTGGTCCCCAGGCTAAATGATGGAAAGTTGGTTAACCAGATTTTAACTCTTGAGAATGTAAAAATGAAACCAAATGGACCCTTGCGGGTCCATTTGGTTTCATTTTCACATTCTCAAGAGTTAAAATATGAATATGAATTAGCACTATTTAATTAAGAAGTCTTACACTGTTTTGTTTGCAAAATCCAGCCTGGAATTGTGAACAAAACCAAAAGAATTCTTCAGTCTCCAGTCTCCAGTCTCCAGTCTCCAGTCTCCAATTCTCCAATCCGGTACTCTGTAGTACGAGCACAAACGTTTTATGCAACCTGTGCAAAGCCGTGAAATGGAACCTAATCGCTTCCGTTCTCTTACTATATATCCTGTACACTGCATTGTTTGTGTGACCTATAGCATAAGCCGAGGATGGATCTGGGTATATTGCAATAAGGACTTCTATGATCTCTTCATTAGACCACTGGCCTGGGCATCTTTACAACTCGTGTAATGATGTAATGATGACTCTCCTTCCTTATTGTGTTCCAGAACCAACTTCTTCATCCCACAATGGTATATTCCCTCCATATGTTTAAATGCATTCACACATGCCCGTGATCCGCACTTTGCTTTAAAGGATAGTCCGGATTTTTTTTATTTAGCACATCCGTTGTTCATTTTTGACTCCTCAGGCTATGTTTTGGAACTGAGGGGCTATAAACCTCATCAAATGTTGGTCCGTGGCTTACAGGGTACATGCTGCAGAAATAGTGGTGGTCTCTGGTATGAAAACCACTGCAGTACTGTATGATGACATCACTACTGTGTGATGACATCACTACTGTGTCATGACATCACTACTGTGTGATGACATCACTACAGTATGATGACATCACTACAGTATGATGACATCACTACTGTGTGATGACATCACAACTGTGTGATGACATCACTACTGTGTGATGACATCACTGCTGTGTGATGACATCACTACAGTGTGATGACATCACTACAGTGTGATGACATCACTACTGTATGATGACATCACTACTGTGTGATGACATCACTACAGTGTGATGACATCACTACTGTGTGATGACATCACTACAGTGTGATGACATCACAACTGTGTGATGACATCACTACTGTATGATGACATCACTACTGTGTGATGACATCACTACTGTGTGATGACATCACTACAGTATGGGGGTCCAACGTGTGCCATAAAGTTCCACCTGACCATCATCAATAATAAGAGTTTCATCATAAATGCTGAGGGTAACCAACTGCCTGAGAACTGCCGCTGTGTGTGTGTGTGTGTGTGTGTGTGTGCGTGTGTGCGTGTGTGTGTGTGTGTGTGTGTGTGTGTGTGTGTGTGTGTGTGTGTGTGTGTGTGAAGGTCACAGGTTTCGTGGTGTGTCTAGAAGTCGAGTCAACAACAATGACTACTAAACAATGAGCTCATTAATCACACCGATGGATACTGAATGGAATGTACTATAATACTGCACTGAATGTACCATAGTGTTTGTGTGTGTGTGTATATGCAGTATATACAGTATACGATACAGCAGGGGCGGATCTAGGCATAGGCATGGGAGGGGGCAATGCCCAGTCTGCCCCACCAAACATGATGGCATGCAAAACAACCCAAGATATTTCAGTGCTTACATTTAAAAGTATTACCCTATTGGCCTGAATATAAGACTATGTTTTTTTCCCAATGGAATATCATAAAATAGGGAGTCGTCTTATATTCGCGGGCTATACTATTTGACATTCAATGTTCTTTTTTCTGTAAATGATTCTTGGAAAAATGGGGTCGTCTTATATCTGGGTCGTCTTATATTCGGACAATACGGTATTTGAAATACTACTGAAAATGGTATGGGGGCCGCCCCCATACCTTTTTCTTCTGCCCCCCCCCCCCCCCCCCCCCAATTGGGAAATGTTACATCCGCCCCTGATATACAGTATATATTAGAGATGTCAGTCGCAATATTTAATTAATCGCATGATTGCCCATAGTTAATCTTTGACTAATGATATACCTTAAATGAGTGGTTTTCAAGAATTTTCATATCAAGGTCCATGATTTATTCTGCATTTGAGCCACAGACCACCGTTTGATGAAATTTATTTAGACTTCTGGGCGTACATTAAAGAATTTGTCCACAATTCCAGGCTGTATTGATGTTAGTACCATTAGAAATGAATTTTGTAAAATGTTCCCGACATTCTCTAATTGTGTACATTTATTTCAAATTGACTTAAGTAATGCCAGGTGCCATTTAAAGGGGAATTCCATCCATTTTCAAAATTTTCCTGAGAGGATACAAATGTGAACCAAATGGACCCGCAAATGTAACCTCTCAGGAAAAAGGGGCCTGAAAAAAAAATCATTAACATGGTGAAATACATCTTGATGATGTCATCAGATGTATTTCACCATGTTAATGATTTTTTTCAGACCTCCATTTTTAGGAAATACAGAATTGGTGGAACTTTTTTTTTTTTATCATGTCCACATACACAACATCTCTAAGGTATATTAAAGACATATTAAAATGTTGAAAATGGGTGGAGTAATTGCCAGGTGCCATTTAGTGCACCTGGCCATTTAATGCCAGGTTTATTTAGTGTGCTAATCGTGCAAATGAAACGAGTTAACTCGCGATTAACTAGTTAATGCTGACAGCATTATGTAGCATTTTATTACACACACAACACACACACGCACAAGCACACTGTATACAGTATAGTGATAATACATATGCAGTGCTAGTACACTACTAGTCATATCATATGGTCGTCATGTTTCCCACTGCTAGACATTACATCATCAACCAGGATATAACCACCATATGTGCTTATGAATAGCCATAACTCCCCGTGAACGCACGCACGCACACACGCACGCACCTAACATTACACCATTTCACAGTGACAGAGGCATGCATGCACGTGAAACGCATGCACACACACACTGACACACAGCAACTAAGGCATTCGATGCAAATGTGCATACGGTACGCTGTCTGTCTGTCTGTATTACTGAGGTGACACTGAGCTTGGATTATTGGCAGACAGAGTGTGTTTCAGGGTGTCAGACAGATGAGTCATCACTACAGGATACTGATATGTGTTATATACGTACTGTATACAGTATATATACAGTATCAGTATAATATCAAAACCTGTGTAAACCTGGATTTTTAACATTCAGCAGAGTATTTCAAATTAAAGTGCTTATATTTAGATTCGAAACACTGCTGCTGCTACTAAATGACTACAGCTGTGTCACCACTAAACCAACAGCATTTCATCATCGAAAACAGAAAACTCTCTGAGTCAGACCTTTAGCTTTATGCATGCTGCGTGTCTGTTGCAACTCCAACAACAACTGATGTTATTATTGATGCTTTACTTGCCCTATATAAGTCCTAGGACCGAAAATGGTATGGGCACTACTTCATGGCCCGTGTCGCTTCGCGCCACGGGCCATGAAGTCGCACCCATACCATTTTCACCTGCCCCCCCCCCCCCCCCCTCCCCCCTCAATTACTGAGCACCCTCAAGTACAATTTGTTACATTCAATATATCCTGTGGCCTTTTGTGACCCAATGTATTTTCCTGGGGTCAAGTAGGACTATAGAAGATAATAATAAAGAAATCACGGACAAAATTTATCTAGTGCTGTCGCCTCACAACTAGAAGGTCCTGGGTTCGATGCCCGCTAGGGATGCTGTGGGTGCTGGTGGTGTGTCTTGTGCCCATATCCGAGGGGTATGGCACAGTTTGGCGATAGGGACTTTGTGTGGAGTTTGCATGTTCTCCCTGTGTCCCCTAGGGTAGATACCCTCACATGTTCTCCCCGTGTCCCCTAGGGTAGATAGCCTCACATGTTCTCCCCGTGTCCCCTAGGGTAGATACCCTCACATGTTCTCCCCGTGTTCCCCTAGGGTAGATACCCTCACATGTTCTCCCCGTGTTCCCCTAGGGTAGATACCCTCACATGTTCTCCCCGTGTCCCCTAGGGTAGATACCCTCACATGTTCTCCCCGTGTCCCCTAGGGTGGATACCCTCACATGTTCTCCCCGTGTCCCCTAGGGTGGATACCCTCACATGTTCTCCCCGTGTCCCCTAGGGTAGATACCCTCACATGTTCTCCCCGTGTCCCCTAGGGTAGGTATACCCTCACATGTTCTCCCCGTGTCCCCTAGGGTAGGTATACCCTCACATGTTCTCCCTGTGTCCCCTAGGGTAGATACCCTCACATGTTCTCCCCGTGTCCCCTAGGGTAGATACCCTCACATGTTCTCCCCGTGTCCCCTAGGGTAGATACCCTCACATGTTCTCCCCGTGTCCCCTAGGGTAGATAGCCTCACATGTTCTCCCTGTGTCCCCTAGGGTAGATACCCTCACATGTTCTCCCTGTGTCCCCTAGGGTAGATACCCTCACATGTTCTCCCTGTGTCCCCTAGGGTAGATACCCTCGCATGTTCTCCCTGTGTCCCCTAGGGTAGGTATACCCTCACATGTTCTCCCTGTGTCCCCTAGGGTAGATACCCTCACATGTTCTCCCCGTGTCCCCTAGGGTAGATACCCCCACATGTTCTCCCTGTGTCCCCTAGGGTAGGTACCCTCACATGTTCTCCCTGTGTCCCCTAGGGTAGGTACCCTCATAAAGCAGTAATCCTGGTCTCTAAACTACCTCCCCCTGGCCAGCCGGGCGCCTGATAGAGGGAACAGGAACAGGTTGGAATAACGTGTTCCTTCCACGCGCTACGTCCAACCAGGGAAACTCCCCCCTGTCAGGTGCAAAGAAGGCAGCTTGGACTCCTCATGCATTGAACGAAGCATGAGGCCAGTCCACTGTTCTCACCAGGTTTGGTTGGGGGTGTGTAGAGCCCAGGATCGCATTAGGGAATTGGCACCGGGTGGTTACAAAATCATGGGTAAAAAGTGTAGCTGTCAACCAGCACTGTCTGTGGAAACTAACAGCAAATTAACATAAGTGAACAGCATTCGAAGGCTCTAGTTAGTCTAGTATAATATACTGGTTTTGTTCACAACATATTCTCTCCTGTCTTTCTACAAAATAATAGAAAATGCTGGGTAGTTAGTTGATCTGGATAAGGTGATCGTTATCAAAAATATATACATATATATAACGAATTTCCTCCCTAGTGGTAAGTTCAGATCAAGTATGTAGAACATGTCAGCTCCATGTATGGGGATCTAACGGTGTCAGTGAGTCCACAGGGTTCGATGAGGGTTTGGCCCAGATAGGGCTGGGGGGGGGGGGGGGGGGGGGGGGGGGGGGGGGGGGGGGGGGGGGGGGGGGTGGCCTGTACTTCTTTAACCCATTGCATTCTCACAATTTCCCCCAAAATAGCAGGCGCTCACGGCTCATGAGCCGCGAACGCCTGCTATTTTTCTATCAAAGTTAAAACACCAAAAGGTACGGAACAAAATGGAGTATTTTGTACTAAATAAATACTGATGACACTATAAAGGGCTCAATTGCGACAGTTAGTTAGTTATGAAGCTACGGATCAGTTATTCACATGGTACACAGGGGATGCTATGTCCGGTATAGCGCCGATGCTAGCGACAGACTCGACGGTTAACGTCTCGCGGCTCAGTGGAAATTAAATGCCTTCGACCGCCCGACACACTGACTGATGTGAACCACTGCTCTCTCTCTCTCTCTCTGTGTGTGTATCTCCGTCTATGTCTCTCATCCTTCTCCAGCGAGCCTGCATGCGTGCGTTGCTTGATAGCACAGACTCATCGCAAACCGTGGTGTGTGTGTGTGTGCGTGTGCACGATGACACATTGAAAACTGTCTGTCTGTCTATCTGTCATCACAGTCGGTGCAGAGCACATGCAAAGGCATTTGCAATCCTTCCACACCACACACACACACACACCCCCCGACACACACACACACACACACACTTCCTGACAATGTCACAACATCCGTTCCCTTTTCTGCTACAATAGAGAGAGAGAGAGAGAGAGAGAGAGAGAGAGAGAGAGAGAGAGAGAGAGAGAGAGAGAATCAGCCGAGCTTATCGTATGGGGGGGGGGGGGGGGGGGGGGGGATCATACGCTAACACATTGTCATTAGGGTGCTTGTGTTCCACGCAATATCATCTGTCGGCACCATGGGACAAATGAGAGAGAGAGAGGGGGGGGCTTGACTGAGACCTAGATTATCTTTTCATTTTATGGAACGCACGCTATAACTGCAGCTCAGAGCCGGCAGTTTCAGTGTCGCAAAGAAACGCACAGCCGCACACACACACACACACACAGGCATGCAAAATGGAGGAGGGGGGCGGGGGGTGTATCATATTATATCAGATCTACAAACCAAACACACACTCGTTGGTGCTCCATAAAGCTACGCTTCCTGGATCGCTGCACTGTGACAGCAGCATGTGTGCAGCGTGTGTCATGCATGCTGTGTGTGTGTGTGTGTGTGTGTGTGTGTGTGTGTATGTGTGTGCATTTCCATGAGAATAGAGACACAGGAGGTCTGCTAGCTAGGAATGTGACCATTATACCAGCAATACAGGGGAGAGGAGAGGAGAGCCATTCACTTTGAATGGAGAGGAGAGGAAGGAAGAGGAGAGGAGGAGGAGAGGAGAGGAGAGGAAGGAGAGGAAGGAGTAGAGAGGCGAGGAGAGGAGAGGAGAGGAGAGGAGAGGAGAGGAGAGGAGAGGAAGGAAGAGGAGAGGAGAGGAGAATAGAGAGAGAGAGAGGAGAATAAGAGGAGAGGAAGGAGAATAGAGGAGAGGAGAGGAGAGGAGAGGAGAGGAGAGGGAGGAAGAGAG
>CM076975.1:5269610-5337944 GCA_039105355.1 Benthosema pterotum
TAGGGCATTAACGACTTGAGATTTTTTCAAGTCGACTTGTCAGACAGTCAAGTCGATAAATTATCGATTTATCGTTTTATGGCGCGGGGGGGGGGGGGGGGGGGGGGGCGTCGTGGTGGTTCTCCGAGGGGGGTCGGGGATCAATGGTGCCGCTATGACGCCGGCGCAGTGCTTACTGCTTACACAAAACACACCGCGAGGCTACGCATGAAGCATGTGGCAAACAAAACAATATTGGCACACAGTGCAGCACAACGTCCACTATGGCCAGCCATAAAACACACAACGTTCTAACCACACGTTAGAACGCAACAGAAGACATACACACACGCTGGTTCTTGAAGATGGGGAATGCATTGTCTAACATAGCGGCCACATTATCAGAATACTATCCATTTACATGTAGCCGCCTCCTCCTCCACCACCACCACCATACCGCGCCGCTTTCTTTTCTGATCCATTCAGTAAATTAATGAGAACGACGCGGACAGAAGCATGCGTAGCCCAATGCGAAACGAGGAACAAGACGGTCGCTGTAGCACGAGGACGAGTTGGTTGATGAAGTCCTGTATTTCGTTGACACTGTTTGCTGTTCGATCTGATCTGTGTACGTAATGATCAGTGGAACGCCGCGCGCCGCCGCGCCCAGAGCGCATGCAGCGGCAGTAAGTTGGTAAGCCTAAATTAAGGCTTTACTCCGATAGAGTTGCAAAGGAGACTTCTGTCCGTGAGTGACAGTAACCAATATTACAGTTGAATTATATACACACGCGTCGCACATATAGAGAAAGAAAAAAAGGGGAAGACAAAGGTAAATGTTTAATTCCTCCTCCTTACTCCTTCGCTCGGAGGAAGGGGAAAAAACAACTTATCGACTTGTGCTTTTTAGAGTCGACACGTGTTATGCAAATCGATGCATCGATGTATCGATTTTTTGGTTAAAGCCCTAGTGTGCATGCACGTGTGTTACAGGGGAATTCCACCCATTTTCAATATGTTACTATGCCATTAATATACCTTAGGGCTGTTGTGTGGACATGATAAAAAAAAAAGTCCCCCCATTCGGTGTTTCCTAGAAATGGAGGTCTGAAAAAAACAAACAAACAAACCAAAAAACAATTAGCATGGTGAAATACATCTTGACGACATCATCACGATGTGTTTCACCATGTTAATGAGTTTACTTTTTTTCGGAGAGTGTATAAATGTGAACAAATGGAACCATTTGTACACAACCAGTGGCGGTTCCAGAATGAATTACTCCCTGGGCGAAATCCCCTGCTGAGTGGAGTAAGATTTAGTACAAAGGAGTTGTTGTGGAGAGGAGCTGCTGCACATGGATCAAACATTTCATCTTGACAGAGGGTGAAGATGGGAGTAGAGTGAGTGAGAACTATCATATGTGTGAGTGGGTTGCCACGTTTGTCAGAGGTAAGCGGTTGGCTGGGTTACACGCTCATTTTGAAAATAGCTCTCAAGTCAAAAAAGAGTGTGGGCACCCCTGCTCTATGGACAAACCAGTAAACTTCTACTCACAATAAAACTCATTTTTGGTCAATGTATATGTTGGAATGGACAGTGAATAGACACACGCAATCATGAGCAATATTCCATTGAGTTTCTCAACATCATCATAAATTATAGAATAGACCAGGGGTGGGCAATTATTTTTCCCAAGAGGCCAAATGTGATACTGTACATAAAATATTGGGGAAGAGTCACGTCTAAAGGCTGAACTAAAGTCTGTGTAATATTAATTTAATTTCAAGATAAAAGTAAGAGTAAGACCAACCATGTTGATACCTGGGCCCTCTATATATTCAGTATTTGAGCCACATGAAGCCATTATGGATGATTTGGTACCAAGCACATGTGTGTATCTTCTATGGTTCTGGAGATACAGCATTTATTAGGTACTTTCACAGATTGAGGAGAGCAAGACATTTGTAACATTGATTCTTAAGTCAATCAAATTAGTGATACAGGCATGAATGACCCCAGACAAGAAAATGGTAGAACACTTGATTTTTTGACACAACTATATAAAGGTGTGTCAAACAATGAATTGTTCTACCATTGTCTTGAAGTTTACCATTTGGCACTCGTTCATGGAGGAATTTTTTCTTCATTTTGGAAGTAGGCCCTACCTCTGGCAGTCTTCCAGGTGCTTCCAAACGCCACTGAGCAACTTATATTTAAACGAGCGGCAAGGGGGCGGGGGCTATGGCTCCATTTAAGGCTCTGTAAAATGGCTGTGTGTGTGTGTGTGTGTGTGTGTGTGTGTGTGTGTGTGTGTGTGTGTGTGTGTGTGTGTGTGTGTGTGTGTGTGTTGTAGTTCCGGAGACATTGTCTTGAGAACCGAGAAGAACTTTTTTCGTCGTTCTGGTCTTCTTCCGGACAGCTCAGGACAGCTCCCTGCATACTGTATCTGTAGTGGTGCTGAAAGGACAGCTCCCCACATACTGCATCTACAGTTGTGCTGAAAGGACAGCTCCCTGCATACTGTAGTGGTGCTGAAAGGACAGCTCCCTGTATACTGTATCTGTAGTGGTGCTGAAAGGACAGCTCCCCACATACTGTATCTACAGTGGTGCTGAAAGGACAGCTCCCTGCATACTGTAGTGGTGCTGAAAGGACAGCTCCCTGCATACTGTATCTACAGTGGTGCTGAAAGGACAGCTCCCCACATACTGTATCTACAGTGGTGCTGAAAGGACAGCTCCCTGCATACTGTATCTATAGTACTGCTGAAAGGACAGCTACCTGCATGCTGTATCTGTAGTGGTGCTGAAAGGACAGCTCCCTGCATACTGTAGTGGTGCTGAAAGGACAGCTCCCTGCATGCTGTATCTGTAGTGGTGCTGAAAGGACAGAATGAATGAATGAATGAATGAATGAATGAATGAATGAATGAATGAATGAATGAATGAATGAATGAATGAATGAATGAATGAAATCACACCCATGTGAAGTGGGAGGTGCTCTAATCATCACACATCATCCTACGCCTGCCAATCACCTCCCCAGCTTTCTGTCTTCACTTGTCTCAGCCAATCAAATCGTCATAATATGCATGAGCGATCAGCCAATCACAATTTAATGTTTGTGATTGCACACCTGTTCATGGCAAAACACATCATTATATGATATATTTCCTGCTCATTTATGACCGATTCTAACTGAGGAGTCATTGGAGAAAGACTAACTGTTCATAAGATAGGAAAAAAACATTTAATTTAATTTTTATGCAAAATGAGTAAATATCACAGTAAGAAATAAATATCAGAGCTGAATTTATTTTATTTTTTCAACATGTAGCTAAATAGTTGGGTCGTTTCCGACCGCTCTGTGACCGTGGAGAGCAAAGGTCCATTTCTCAATGGGATTATCATCTAAGAGGGTAATTCTTTGTACGCGGATCACGCGCTCGTCGTTGTTTTACCGTTAGAATCCCCACGTGGATCAGGACGACGGCGCGTAACACAACGAAGTGTAGATTTCATTCTTTAATCCAACTATTAGTCCCATCGCATCGTCTGACAAAGATCCCGTGGGTGACTGATGTTTAGAACAGAACTGGCGTGACAACTTTTTTTTCCTCCCCATTCACACCCATTCAATCCAATGCATTGGATTGAGTTTGTGTCTGCATGTTGGACAAGTTTGTGGGTTTTATCCCTATGTGTTTTCTTCCCATATGTCTGAGTAGATTGCCTCTTCGCCCAAATTGTGCCGCGCACAATGTACACGTAAAGGGTTTTTCTCCTGTGTGAACCAGCATGTGTTTTTTTAGATCACTTGAGTGATTAAAGCTTTTGCCACACACTGTACATGCAAAGGGCTTTTCTCCGGTATGAGTTCTCATGTGCAACTGCAGATTGCCGTTTGTGGCAAAGCCTTTGCCACAAATGGTGCAAGTGTATGGTTTTTCCCCTGTATGGGTCCTCCTGTGCGTTTTTAAATTAGCCTTTTGGGAAAAACATTTCCCACAAAGCTCACAAGTAAAGGGTCTTTCCCCTGTGTGAGACATCATGTGTTTCTTTAGATTATTCTCAGTACTAGAGCATTTTCCACAAACCTCACAAGTAAAGGGCTTTACCCCTGTATGAGACCTCATGTGTATGTTTAAAACTTTCTTGTTGCAATAGCCTTTGCCACAAACCTCACAAGTACAGCGCTTTACCCCTGTATGAGACGCCATATGTTGTTTATGTTGACTCTTGCGACTATAGCATTTGCCACAAACCTCACAAGTAAAGGGTGCTCTTTTAGTTTGATTGTCTTCTTTAACATCACACTTTTGACTACTGCCTTTGGCAGAAATAGTACAACGGAAGCTCTTCTTCCCTGCGTGTCTTCGTTTGACTGATTTTACATCCTGGGACAGCGTCTTGCTCGAAGACAATCTTTGCCCATTTACATTGTGTGTCTTTTGTGACTGCAGTGTGTCTAAAGCTAAATGGCCCTCCTTGGTGTCCTCCCAATTCTCATCAATATCTTCAGTGTCAGATCCAGAACTGTGTGAAGAGAGGAGCTGGTCGTCAGCAGTTGGTCGTGATGTCCCACAGTCGTCGACATCAGTTTGTGATTGCATGTGCTCAGCTGGGGTGCTGGCTACAGGCTCTGTGTCATCACCATCTTTGCTTTTCACTGTTAAAAAAACACACACAACAAAAAACAAAAAATACCCCATCAATTTTTAGATTGTTTTTTCCAATGTTCCATGCAACTCTTTCTGCCATATAGCTGTGGTGGGTGAGGAAGATATCAATGTCTTGTAGCTTCTACAAGAATCAACATTTAGCTTAAATCTTTACAGCAAAAGTATCAATAACAGGGTCTTGTTCACAAGTGAGGAGAATACAGAGATCAAATTCTTCTATTACCACTGCGTCACAACGTTGGTGCGTTATCCAAACAATGTATCACATCAAAAAAGGGAGGTGGGTCGCACGACAGGTTGCAACCTGTCGTGCGAATACAGAGATCAGCCAGAGAATCAGAGTGGCAGGGGGTGGTACTGCAGTCACTGTACTGCACTGTTGTGACGAAAAGAGAGTTGAGCCGGTTGAGGAGTTGAGAAGGCAAAGCTCTCTGTCTGCTGAGCAATCTTCGTTCCTGCTTCCACCTTTGGTCATCAAGTGAGAAGGAATCGCAAATAGAAGTGGCCAAATCCCCTAAGGTAGGAAGTTCAGTCACGAGGAAGAGACTCACTGCTGCTTTGCTTAAAGAAGAGCCAGCTCAGGTGGTTCGGGCATCTGGTTAGGATGCCTCCTGAGCGTCTCCCTAGAGAGGTCCTCGATGAATGTGTCACTGGGACGAGACCCCGGGGCAGATGGAGGGATTACATCAGCTCTCTGGCCATGACCCGTCTCAGGATCAGAGGGGGGTCCGCCCGATTTGCCGACTACTCATTGTCTTGACACTCAATAGTCCGAAAAATTCGGAACATTGTCCGAAGTATTTACATTTTCTACCAACCTTCCGAAGGGACATTATCCCGAAGGATTTCGGGAAATAATTCTTCCGAACGGACAACATGCCGAACGGACAATATCCTGAAAGTGGGTAATATCGTGCGCTTTGTGTGTCTATGTCGTCTGGGTGCGCGCGTGCACGCACGTGTACGCGTGCGGCTTCATTGCCGTGGCATAGAGAATGAGGCAGAACACGACACCGTTGTCGTGTTTCGCGGTAAAAGAGTTAATGCACTACCAGTGTTGGTCAATATTACTTAGGAAAGTAACTTCTTTACTTTAATCGTTACCCCTTAGACAAAGTAATATAGTTACTTCACTTATTACTGTAACCGAAGTGTAATATATTACATAGTACGTTATTACTTTCCCAAATTCTCAACTCCCACCTTTGAAAAAATAGAGATGTACAACATAATCTGTTTAGCGAGCTCTTTTTAGAACTGAATCCAATTTATTGGAATAATAATAGTCTCCAATCCCACAAACTGCACCTGAAAACAAAGCCAACAAAATCCGACATTGTAAATGTCTCTTAGATAAAAATAAATAAATAAATAAATAATAATAATAATAATAATAATAATAATAATAATAATAAGGGTAATAATAATAATAATAATAATAATAATACATACATACATAAGGAGCACAGAGAAGCAATGGGAACATTTTAACCTTGAATCACAAAACGGAACTGCAACTAACAAAACAAGATTTCGAAATTTGTCTCTTTGACTTTTTAAACCTTTTCAGAATTGTTTTTAAAGACAGTTGTCTTGTATTTAAAAATAAAATACAAAATAAAACAGCAAGCGTTTTGCTGTGTATATAACTGTGCGCAGGATGCTGCGTGTGCATGGGATCTACATCTCGTGCACATCTCTGTTGTTACAGTATCTGTCGATAGCTTGTAAATCTTTTCTATTTTTGCATGCAACAACAAGCTCATTTTAAACAAGTAACTTGGCGTTACTTGCAAAGTAATGCATTACTTATTCCCCATTTTGGCACAGTAATCTCGTTAATTTCCTTTTGGAGCAAAAGTAATAATATTACAGTAACATGTAATCTAAAATTCGTTACTGCCCAACACTGTGCACTACTAATTTAATTATTAGCAATTTGTTGATTTGAAAAAAAAAAGAAAAGAAAAAAAAAGTGTTTCATTATTCTCTCACATCACCAAAAAAACATACAGGAGTAAAGTAGGATAGGGTAACTGACATGTATTCATTTCTAAAAGACAGAAAGAAGACCTTATCAATATTACTTTAGTACCATCATTTGTTTTACAGAAACACTGTCAAGTGATTCAATTTGGCAAGCTAGAAGATCGTTCAGGTTGAAGCTCATTGATTCAATCTAGTGCTTCCCTGCAATCCACTTTGACTGCAATCAAGTGATAATTCAAAGGAGGTTGCTTATCAAGTCGATCTTCTCGACCTACTACATTGATAAGCCATATGTGTGTTAAAACGGACTGCATCGCGACATGCTCGCGGTGCGGCCCGAGGGCGGGGCTGAGGACGCTTATCAACGCAATTGGCAGGCAGCATGTGACAAGACGTGACAAGATCACCATAATAAGCAACCTACTGACTTGATTTTTTTTTTTTTTTTACCAGGGAGTTGATATAAACTGATTTAAGGTTTAGATTAATGTGGCATTGACTTTGTGGTCCAATCAAGTATTGCAAAGACGCATTATAGAACATGGGTCAACTAATAGTCTATGTTTGTGTGTAGAGATGGCCGATATTGACTTTTTTACCGATATCCGATATCCCGATATTATCCAACTACTAATTCCCGATACCGATATCAACCGATACCGATATATGCGGCCTCCAGTGGTGGAAAAATAACAGAAACTATTACTATACAAATATTTAATATGAATAAACATTTAGTATAAATACGAATTCATGTTATAGCCTAGAAATACTCCATACAACTATAAATTCAACATGTAGCCTACTTCAGTAAAGTACAAAAGTAATGGTATAAACATGACTGTAGCCTACTTCAGTAAAGTACAAAAGTAATGGTATAAACATGACCGTAGCACTGAGTCTTCATCTCTGTAAATAGTCATAATTTCCAGTTTGTAAATACCGATACCGATATTTTCCGATATGAAATTTGAAAGCTTTTATCGGCCGATAATATCGGAGGGCCGATAATATCTGCCATCTCTATTTGTGTGTCTGCATGTTGAAACTACAACTAAGTAGGTTTTATCCCTGTGTGCTTTCTTCCCATGTGTCTAAGTAGATTGGCTCTTTGCCCAAATTGTGCCGCACACAATGTACAAGTAAAGGCGTTTTCTCCTTTGTGAACCACCATGTGCCTGTTTACAGAAGACTTCTCACAAAATCTTTTGCCACAAACTGCACAGTTATAGGGCTTCTCGCCCGTATGGAACCTCATGTGTGTTCTTAAAGCGAACTTCAACGGGAATTTCTTTCCACAAACAGTACAACTAAAGGGCTTTTCCCTGTATGCATCATCATGTGGTACCTCAGATCCCCCCTGAAAGCTTTGCCACAAATTTCACAAATACACTTTTGCTCTGCGTGAATAAACCGCATGTGTCTTTTTAGATGACCTGGTTGATTAAAGCTTTTGCCACACACTGTACATGCAAAGGGCTTTTCTCCAGTATGAGTTCTCATGTGCAACTGCAGATTGCGTCTCTGACTAAAGCCTTTGCCACAAATGGTACAAGTGCTTGTTTTTTCCCCTGTATGGGTCCTCATGTGTATGTTTAAGCTACCCTTTTGGGAAAAACATTTTCCACAAACCTCACAAGTAAAGGGCTTTACGCCTGTATGCAACCTCATGTGTATGTTTAAATAGTGCTTGTTGCAATAGCCTTTGCCACAAACCTCACAAATAAAGGGTTTCTCCCCGGTGTGAGACATCATGTGTTTGTTTAAATCCCGCTTGTGACAATAGCCTTTGCCACAAACCTCACAAGCATAGCGCTTTTCCCCTGTATGAGACACCATATGTCGTTTAAGTTTACTCTTGTGACTATAGCATTTGCCACAAACCTCACAAGTAAAGGGTGCTTGTTTAGTTTGAGTGTCTTCTTTAACATCACACTTTTGACTACTGCCTCTGTGAACCAGCATGTGTCTGTTTACAGAAGACTTATCACTTAAGTCTTTGTCACAAACTGCATAGTTATAGGGTTTCTCGCCTGTAGAAATAGTACAATGGAAGCTCTTCTTCCCTGTGTGTCTTTGTTTGGGTGATTTTAGATCCTGGAACAGCGTCTTGCTCAAAGACAATGTCTGCCCATCCACATTGTGTGTCTTTCTTGACTGCAGTGTCTCTAAAGCTAAATGGCCCTCCCTGGTGTCCTCCCAATCCTCATCAATATCTTCAATGTCAGATTCAGAACTGTGTGAAGCAGTTGGTTGTGATGTCCCACAGTGCTCAGCTGGGCTGCTGGTTACAGGCTCTGGGTCACCACCATCTTTGCTTTTCACTGTTAACAAACAAACAAACATCGATTTTTTTGATGATTTTCTTTAATGTACCATAAAACTCTTTCTGCTATGGGTGGGTGAGGAAGATACCAATGTCTTCTAGCTTCTCTGAAAAATCAACATTTGGTAAAAAAAATATTACAGCAAAAGTATCAATAACAGGGTCTTGTTCACGAGTGAGGAGAACGCAGAGATCAGCCAGAAAATCAGAGCAGCAGAGGGCAGTACTGCAGTCACTGTACTGCACTGTTGTGACGAAAAGAGAGTTAAGCCGGTTGAGGAGTTGAGAAGGCAAAGCTCTCTGTCTGCTGAGCAATCTTCGTTTCTACTCTCACCTATGGTCATCAAGTGAGAAAGAATAAGGTCGCGAATACAAGTGGCCAAATCCCCTAAGGTGAGAAGCTCAGTCACGCGGAAGAGACTCACTACTGCTTTGCTTGAGGAAGAGCTCAGGTGGTTTGGGCATCTGGTTAGGATGCCTCCTGAGCGTCTCCCTAGGGAGGTCCTTGAGAGGTCCCCACTGGGACGAGACCCCGGGGCAGATGGAGGGATTACATCAGTGGTCCGGGGACCACCAGTGATCCCTGAGAGGACTCCAGGTGGTCCCCAGGCTAAATGGTGGAAAGTTGGTTAACCAGATGTAACTCTTGAGTGTGAAAATGAAACCAAATGGACCCTTGCGGGTCCATTTGGTTTCATTTTCACACTCTCAAGAGTTAGAATATTCATCATCTGAATTAGCACCACTTAATTAAGAAGTCTACACTGTTTTGTTTGCAAAATCCAGCCTGGAATTGTGAACAAAACCAAAAGAATTCTTAAGTTTTAGGTTTATGGGGTGAAAAATGTAATCAAGTGGTGGTCCGTGGCTCAAATGCTGAATAAATGGTGGTCCCTGGGATGAAAAAGGTTGAAAACCCCTGGATTACATCAACTCTCTGGCCATGACCCGTCTCAGGATCCCCCAGGAGGAAGTCACTAATGTTGCTCAGGACCCAACTACGGATAAGTGGTTGAAGATGGATGGATGGATGGATGGATGGATGGATGGATGGATGGATGGATGGATGGATGGATGGATGGATGGATGGATGGATGGATGGATGGGCTGTCCATACAAAAAGTTACGGTTTTAGCATCACCATGAGGCCGACTTATTTAATTATTAATTCCTTTAATTTAAATAATCATTATGATATCCCCTCCAAGTGTTGTAACCTTAGCCCAGGGGTACCCAAAAGGTAGATCGTGATCTACCAGTAGATCACACAGGCTGTGCAGGTAGATCACATGACAGTCCCCCCAGCACTTGGATCCTTATGGATCTGTAACTCTTGAGAGCGTTAAAACGAAACCAAATGGACCCGTAACTCTCAAGAGTTTTTTCTGATATTATATATTTTTTTATATTTTTTTATTATATAATTTTCAAGAGTCCACACAATTAGAAAATGGAGAATAATTGTTATTTTGACCAACGTTTTGACAGTTTTCTTCCCCACTTGTGGACAAAAACGTAAAGTTCTTAGTTTTGGGGGCAAGAGACTAAACTCAATCTCACAAACTGCCAACTCAAACCTCAAAAACTGTCTTCAAACGTCAGTAACAGCATATACAGAAAAAACACTATTTCAAAGCTTAAACTTTCTAAGGGGCCTTGAAATGGAAGTGATTCTAATGGAACAATCACATTTTTGATGTGTAGATCTTGTTGAGCCAGTTATTGTGATGTGATGTGAGTACTTCCATTTTCCCATGTAAGTGCATGGGACACATTTTCTTACTTTCACTGCCACCGGTAGGCCAACCGTAGGGTTTACACCGCCAATCACGCAGTAGGGCAAAACACAACGAAAAACACAATGTAGATTTCATTCTTTAATTCATCTATTAATCTGAGTGCATCGTCTGATGATTGTTCCGTTGTTGACTTTCATTTGGGACATATTCATTTTGCACCCACACCCATTCTATCCCATGCATTCAAATGGCATTTACTCAGATTTGGCCCCTCAATGTACCCAGAGCACGGGTAAAACAACTAGAACTAAATGTCACTTCCTGACTTTTGACCCGGAACTTTTTGCACAGATCACGAGAGGACAGATTAGTGAAGACACCAGAAACACCATGACGTCATCACGCATCCTGTTTTGGAGATCTGGCACTTCAAAATAAGTGTTTTTTTTTTTTTTTTTTACCATATGCTGTGGCCTGAGCCGTGGCATGGAGGATAAGGCAGAACAGGACAACGTCGTCGTGTTTCCCGTTAAAAGAGTTAATGCACTACTAATATGGATGTATATAGATAGAAATTAGTGCACTCAAAGTCTTGGTCTAGTCAGCAAACAATTGCACCTTTACTCCAAAAACAAATAGGGCGAGGAATAATGATAATTCAATCTTGTCCTGATTGGTTCATCGTGCACGACTGAGTGATGATTTCTGTAGTCTCAAGGACAGGCGCAGGGTGCACGTGCCCTGCACCCACATTGTTTACAATACTGGCCACTAGGCTTCACAATTAATCGAAGACAAATCACAATCGGAAATCGTGGTTTCCTCTTTCATAGCACAATTAGGGTAGAACTGTGCTACACTAGCCGCTTCGACCTCTATCCATGGATTGGATAGAGCATAATCGAGAGTAATCACACGATCGAATACAACGAGTAGACGCGGATAACAGATACCCGCCGGGCAAGTAGATATTTTGTATTCATTGCATCGGTGGATCACGGCTACTGTTAGTAGGGCGGGGCGAAGCATAGTTTTACTGAAGTTATGTTTAGGGTTAGTAACTGCATAAAGCACCGTCTAACCCTAACCCTAGCCTAATCCTAAACCCTAAACATAACCTCAGTAAAACTAGGCTATGCCTACACCTAACCCCAACCCTAAACTTAACCTCAGTAAACTTATGCCTAAACCTAACCTAACCCTAACCATGACCTCAGTAAAACTTCCTTCGCCCCGCCCTACTAGTAGTAGGCGTGATCCACCGATGCAATGAACACAAAATATCTACTTGCCCGGCGGGTATCTGTTATCTGCGTCTACTCGTTGTATTCGATCGTGTGATTACTCATGATTATGCTCTATTCAATCCATGGATAGAGGTCGAAGCGGGTGGCTACACTGGCTCACAGCCTACCTTACCATACAAAGTGTTCTGTTGAATAAGAAAAGAAAAATGCAATGTGTTCTGCTGTTTACTTTAAGAAAAGGTAGTCCAAGACTCCAATAACAGAAAGGAAATACTTGGGGTAAAAAGACTACTTGGATATTCATTAAAAGAAAGAAAAGCGAGGATTGCATTTTATTCTTCTTTGTTCAATAAGACCACCCTTACTCTGTTCAAAAACATGTCTCTTTTGTAATTTTACCCCACAAAAAAGAAAAAAAAAAAAGAGGAAAAAAAAATCGAGGTTTTATTTTTGGGCAAAATCACGAAGCCCCAGTGGAGACCATGTTCATTTCATCAAGACATTTAGAGATGTACAGATAAGTCACTTCTGTAAAGCCAGAGGCAGCAAATCAGCAGAAAATGGGGTAAACATGACATTTTAATTCACGCCATTTGCTGGGCCACTTGTGCCTTAGCATGATTTGTTCTCGTCATACCTCCAGGTCTCTAGTGCGCATGTCTGTTTCCTTCCATGAACCAAAGTGAACTCCCCTGTAGATATTGTTGCTTCCCATCCTCTTTAAACAGTCCTTGGTCTTAACTGCACATGTCTCTTTCCTTACACGAACCAAAGTGAACTCCCCCGTAGGTCTCATCACTTCCGTTCCTCTTTGAATAGTCCTCAACTGCATCTACATAGGTTTCCCCCCTGTGTGTTTCCTCCTCACATGTTTTTGCAGATGACCCCTTTGCCTAAATTGTTTTGCACACCATGTGCAAGTAAAGGGGTTTTCTCCTGTATGGACCCTCATGTGTATTTTGACATAGCCTTTCTGACTAAAGCCTTTCCCACAAACTCCACAGTTATAGGGCTTCTCACCTGTATGGATCCTCATGTGTGTTTTTAAAGCAGTCTTGACAATGAATTTCTTTCCACAAACAGTGCAACTGAAGGGCTTTTCCCCTGAGTGTGTCTTCATGTGTGAATCATAATTTCCCTTGAGACCTTTTCCGCAAATGTCACAAATTACAGACTTTTCTTCTGAATGCGTTTGAATGTGTTTTTTTAGATGACTTGAGTGATTAAAGCTTTTGCCACACACTGTACATGCAAAGGGCTTTTCCCCTGTATGAGTTCTCATGTGCAACTGCAGATTGCCTGTTTGACTAAAGCCTTTGCCACAAACGGTACAAGTGAATGGTTTTTCCCCTGTATGGGTCCTCATGTGACTGTTTAAATTTGCCTTTAAGGAACAACATTTCCCACAAACCTGACAAATAAAGGATTTCTCCCCTGTGTGAGATTTCATGTGTAGTGTTAGACTATTCTTATTACTAAAGCATTTTCCACAAACCTCACAAGTAAAGGGCTTTACCCCTGTACATACATGCCAACCTTTGAAAACATTTTTGAGTATCAACTTACCGCAGCGACGCAGCGACGCAGCGACGTCGCTGTCGGTGCAGCGACGCAGCGGCCCGGCAGCGCACAGTGCAGCAAAGTACATTTGCATGCCTATAAACTTCACATTCTCACTAATCACAAGGTATGTTTCAGTAGATTTCAGCCCAAAAGAAGTTGGGTGCCCCCAAACATTGAAATCCATGACACTGTAAATATCAAATATCTGAAATGTAACACCTTTCAAACTTTATCAAAAATAGAGTATGTATGAATACATGAGTGCATTTGGCATAATAAATAAAGAATCCAAAATGCAATATGTCCTTTTACTGTACATTTTAATGTACATTTAACAATAATACAGAAATAGGAAGCAAAGTGTTTTTTCCACTTCAACACAGATACAAATAAGAGATGCTGTCCCTTGGACAAATACTGTAAACAATGTTAAATAAAACTGCAGAGTCTCATGGACAGATGCACAAATGCAATCAAAAACTCAAAACACATCTCAATTGGTGGAGGGTGTGGGTCCAAGGCCTTCATCTCATTGACAAGTTCTTTGCTTCATAAGTTGCTGATTTGGCCTTTTTGAGGAGAGCATCACTGAACTTTTCCATATGACAGACAGTCCCCTTCGCAGCCATGCTCACCTTTCGAGATACCAAAGCACTTACAAGATCAGTGCTCATGTTTGCCCTGTACTGTGTCTTGTTTTTGCCAACCAGGCTAAAGATTCTTTCACAGTCAGCATTGCTGTGGAATACAACTAGTATTCCCAACATTACTGCTGATAAGTTTGAGAAGATCGGCTGGCACCCCCTCTTCAGCTGGCCAATTTCTCTCCAGGCCTCATCAATCCGCTTCCTCAGGATGGCTTCCTCAAAGCTGAAGGATTGGTACAGTCTGAACTCATCCTCTAACTGATCCACATTGAGGCCCTCAGGCAGAAGTGAGGGAAAGCGTCTGATGAAAAACCTCAGGGAACTGAATTTGACCAACTGCCTCTTCTCAAGGTCTGCTACGATAGCATGCCTAAGCAGCTCATCCCCGAATGGAAATTTGGAGATCATATATTCAGCTGCCGTCAAAAAGAACTTCCTGGCATCTCTGTAAAAGGTCCTCAATTCAAGGTCACCCTGGCTCTCAATGAAGGCGGTAGTTTCATGGCCGACTGAGATTTCCTCATCAAGGAGCTGCATTTCCCTCGTAATGTTTGGTTTGACACCAGTAGAAATCTCCTCCATTAAAGTGACCACAGCCTCGGGTTTGCAAAAGGAAAGCAATATCTTTTGCAGTTGCAGCTCCAGAGTTGGGAGTAGTATTTGTACGCATGGCTCCTCTTTTTGGAGCATCTTGTTGCCAACATCAAAAATGGGGATTGACCTCTGAAGGAAAAGCGCATAGACCTTTGATAAGGGATTGGTGAGGAACCGATACAATTTTTCAGGCTTTGTTAGATCTCTGTCTTCCTGATCTTCCTGTTCCCCTCTGTCTTCTTTTCTGGCTTTTCCAGATTTCTCTTTTTCTTTTGCAACCCTCTTTCCAATTTCCTGTTGCTTGAAGACGAAAGCCGTCAAGTCAAACTGCAGAGGAGCTTTAACCTCCATTTTAGACTTCTTGGCAGGACTAGGGGAGTGTGTTGCAATGTTACCGGAGCTAGAGGAGGAGATCCTTGGCTGCACTGAAGTTGTAGTGATGGACTGTGTGGCTTTAGGCACCTCAACAGGATCAGGACAGGATCTGGGCACCTTGGGAAGGCTGGAAGACTGCTGCTCATCAGACTGATGGGAGGTAGAGGGTGTGACATCAGGTAGCTGTGCAATATGAAGAGTGGGTCTTGGCAGCTTAGGGAGGCTGGGGGAAGACTTTGGCTGCACTGTTGCTGGTCCAGGTTTTTTTCCCCTCCACATAGCAGCGACAGTCTGCAACACACACACACACACACATTACTACACTTTACTACACTTTCAACTTCCGTACTACCATACTACAATAAAAATGCAATGAGATGATGAACTTGTAATAACTATGACATTTATGAATGTATGAATGTGAAATGGTCCTTCAAACTTTTAAATTAATACATAATACTAATGCATGCTGTTGCAGTATAAGAAGAAGCACCAGCAGCTTAGAGAGAAAAAGAATGGTCTGTCTATAGACATACGTTTATCTAGCTAGGTTAATATTATTAGCCTACCTGAACAGGATCAGGACAGGATCTGGACACCTTGGGAAGGCTGGAAGACTGCTGCTCATCAGACTGATGGGAGGTAGAGGGTGTGACATCAGGTAGCTGTGCAATATGAAGAGTGGGTCTTGGCAGCTTAGGGAGGCTGGAGGAAGACTTTGGCTGCACTGTTGCTGGTCCAGGTTTTTTCCCCCTCCACATAGCAGCGACAGTCTGCAACACACACACACACACACACACACACACACACACACACACACACACACACACACACACACACACACACACACACACACACACACACACACACACACACACACACACTTTACTACACTTTCAACTTCCGTACTACCATACTACAATAAAAATGCAATGAGATGATGAACTGGTAATAACTGACATTTATGAATGTATGAATGTGAAATGGTCCTTCAAACTTTTAAATTAATACATAATACTAATGCATGCTGTTGCAGTATAAGAAGAAGCACCAGCAGCTTAGAGAGAAAAAGAATGGTCTGTGTATAGACATACGTTTATCTAGCTAGGTTAATATTATTAGCCTACCTGATCAGGACAGGATCTGGACACCTTGGGAAGGCTGGAAGACTGCTGCTCATCAGACTGATGGGAGGTAGAGGGTGTGACATCAGGTAGCTGTGCAATATGAAGAGTGGGTCTTGGCAGCTTAGAGAGGCTGGGGGAAGACTTTGGCTGCACTGTTGCTGGTCCAGTTTTGCAGGGTGTGGGTTTTTTTGGAGGCTGTGGCTGGCTGGTCTTCTGTTTCTTATTTGCCTTTACCTCGTTTTCAAAGAAAACGGTGAGAGCCTCCCATTGCTGCAACAAACGGTTCACACACTGCCCCAGGGAAAGCCATCTGGTGGATACCATCTTGAGGATTTTCCTCACCTCAGTGTTGCACATCATCTGCACATCGCGCAGGTTGGACTTTCGCTTACTGCTTTTATCCAGATAATAATATGTTGTGATGAGGAAGTCCTCCACATTTATGCTAAGCACTCTGGATGCCTTTTCTGCAGCAAGATGTATTAGGTGGCAGGCGCAACCTATTAGATGAATGTGAGGATGCTGGGCCTTGAGGAAAGCAGCAACACCTTTACCCATTCCCTGCATGACTGCCGCGTTATCAGCTGCAAAGCTAATGCAGTTAGTCCACGATATCCCTCTCTGCTTCAGCTCTCCATCGAGGAGGTCAAATATGGCTTTCCCAGTTGATTCCCTCAGCTCACAGACCTTAAGAAGCATGACGCTGACCCTCCCAATACTGGGATCAAAAATCTTGACCACAATTGGATACATTTTGATGTCATCCATGTCTGTGCTTCCATCTGTGGCCAGACTGAACACAGACTTTTTCATCAATTCTGTCAGACATGCATCATCATTTTTTGCTAATGTCGCCACTATATGTGTTGTTTTCGTTCTGCCAGAGCCGTACTGTTTGGCTATTTCACTGTCTGGAAACATTTTCCGAAACAGTGGGCCAGCATGATCTGCTGCAGTTAAGGGTATGTTGTGCTCTGCTAAGTGTGCCGCATACAGTGTTTCTGCTCTTATAGTTTTGAGGTCTTGAGATGATGAGAAGAATGACTGCAATCTTGGCACTGAATCTGTGGCTGCTACTCTTTTTGCATGTTTTTTTCCCTCCACATGGCGGCGACAGTCTGCAACACACACACACTTTACTACACTTTCAACTTCCTTACTACCATACTACAATAAAAATGCAATGAGATGGTGAGCTGGTAAAGACTATGACATTTGTGAATGTATGAATGTGAAATGGTCTTTCAAACTTTTAAACTGCACTATAAGAAGCACCAGCAGCTTAGAGAGAAAAAGAATGGTCTGTGTATAGACAGATGTTTACCTAGGTTAATATTATTAGCCTACCTGTAGCTCCTTGATGACTAACATCAAAGTCATAGTTGCACACAGTGCAAAACGCATGATTAGGCACTTTGGAGGGGCGAAGGCATGGCCACTGTTGTTGATACGTGGCCAAAAACTTTTGAGGAGCATAGCGACGCTTCTTTTTGCCTCCATCTCTTGGAGGTGTTTCATCACCAGTGCCTTCATCTGATGCCATGAGTATAATTAACCGCCTTGCAAGAAGACACACACATGCACACACACACACACAATGATTATTAAATAATCATTGTATTACATTATTACTAAATAAGGGTAACTAATAAGTTATTGCTTATTCATTGTCCACTCTGTACTTAAAAATATTATGTATGCACTTTTTTCATTATTTTAATACTGTATTGCACTTTGGTCAGACGCCACTCTTCATTTCATTGTCAAAGTATCTGTATACTCTGAGCAGTGACAATAAATTGAATCTGAAATATGATAAGGGTAACTAATCTCTCTCTCTCTCTCTCTCTCTCTCTCTCTCTCTCTCTCTCTCTCTCTCTCTCTCTCTCTCTCTCTCTCTCTCGTTATTAGTTACCCTTATTTAGATCGGTGATATCTGCCAATTCTTAGCAGATATGCAACCATCCACCTTCTGTCAGTATCATTTTCTCACACTATTAAAGCCGACCGCGATGGCGTGTTCGTGTTTTCTACACCTATACCGTGAGAGCGTAAAAATGTGGATCTACCCATGCGCCCACGACATTCAATGAGCAGATTCACAGGAGAGGCTATTGAATGCATTGGATTGAATGGGTGCGAATGGGACAAAAAAAAAAATCTGTCCCAAATGAAAGTCAACCACGGGATCTTTATCAGACGGTGCGCTCGTACTAATAGATGGATTAAAGAATGAAATCTACATTTCGTCGTGTTCTGCGCCTTCGTCGTCTTCCGTGTGCGTTATTTCACGGTAAGAAAACGACGAGCGCGACATCGGCGGGAGTTGAGAAAATGTTACTGAATAGTGTTTTAGTCAAACAGCATAACCAACCAGCAGCAGCAGTAAAGTTATCAAACGCCGCTAAATAAGGATAATTTGGGTGAACTGAAGTATTGTTAAGGGTTTTGGACCAAAGTGCTAATAATCGACCCTGCCCAATGCACATTTACCTTTACAACTGTGATGTTTTGTGACCGTAGTAGACACACGGCAGTAGACAAACTCCCAAGACGGTGAGCAATTTAGCAAAGATGATTAAGTGGACAACAGCTGGCCAGTTTCGCTAAGAGAGTTGCGGCATTGAGGGGACAGAAAATAGTCCGGTCACGTGGTTCATTTGCTTGCGCGAGCCCATAGACTCCAATGCATTCAGAAGCTTCCGGGTGCTACTATTGCTCGTCACTGTACAATAGAAGTCTATGTAGAGGAGCCGCCATTGCACTGGCCTCATTAAGTGAACGAAGTTGGCGTAACTCTGTCTATTTCTAAGGCTCTGAGCTAAGCTCGCCATTCGGAGGGCTCAGAATGCAGTTCTAGCGACGTGATTGGTCTGCGTCCCCTTCCCCCTGCCCAATGCCATTACAGCAAGGTCTACGGCAAACCAACCAGTGAACGCTTATTACTACATGAAAACGAACGGGCGTACTGTCGGGGGAAAAAAAACAGACGGCTGCGCTCTTTGCGTATTCTTCAGTGATTAATCGTAGCAGCGTAGTCAGAGGTCATTTTGCGTATCCGATACGCAAAATGCGTAATGGTTGGCATGTATGCCTGTATGAGACCTCATGTGTATGTTTAAAACTTTCTTGTTGCAATAGACTTTGCCACAAACCTCACAAGTACAGCGCTCTACCCCTGTATGAGACACCATATGTAGTTTAAGATGACTCTTGCGTTTAAATCCTTTGCCACAAACCTCACAAGTAAAGGGTCTTTCCCCTGTATGAGACACCATATGATGTTTAAGATTACTCTGATGACTATAGCATTTTCCACAAACCTCACAAGTAAAGGGCTTTACCCCTGTATGAGACCTCATGTGTATGTTTAATGTATATTTGTTGCAATAGCCTTTACCACAAACGGTACAAGTGCATGTTTTTTCCCCTGTGTGGCTCCTCATATGGAAGTTTAAATTACTCTTTAGGGAAAAACATTTCCCACAAACCTCACAAGTAAAGGGTCTTTCCCCTGTATGAGACACCATATGTTGTTTAAGAACACTCTTGCAACTATAGCATTTTCCACAAATCTCACAAGTACAGCGCTTTACCCCTGTATGAGACATCTGCAGTTTAAGATTACTCTTGTGACTACTGCCTTTGCCAGAAATAGTACAACGAACACCCTTTTTCCCTGTGTGACTTTGTTTTGGTGATTTTCGGTCCTGGGACAGTGTCCTGCTCAACGATTGTTCGTTCCCTTCGACATCATGCGTCTTTTGTGATTGCAGTGTGTTTAAAGCTAAATGGCCCTCCCTGGTGTCCTCCCAATCACCATCGATATCTTCAGTGTCAGATTCAGAACTGTGTGAAGAGAGGAGCTGGTCTTCAGCAGTTGGTTGTGATTTTCCACAGTCCTCTGCATCAGTTTGTGGTTGCCTGTGTTCAGTTGAGGTACTGGCTACAGGCTCTGTCTCTCGGCCATCGCCTTTAATTTCCACTGCAATAGATAAATGAATAAATAAATAAAATCAGTAGGACCAGTATATTAACACAGAAAGTAATTGCAGAACACTGTCACTAGATGACATTCAGACTGACCAGCAATTCCACCCAGGGCACTGGATGCATAAGAAAGCAGTCGACACAACGAGAACGTAGGTGTGCTCCATCACAGTCAGTACAGAAACCCAACATAGTTAAGAAAGCAGGCAACGCCACCTCTTCCACTGGTGTCTCTGGTTTCCATGGTGACGCTCCTCTACAGCGTAGCTCTCGTACACGTTAACAAGAAGTCAAAAGCCGCAAGGCTTACACATCAAGCACCGAATCATTCGCAGATGGTGCTGTACGTCCCAAGTCGGAGGATCTTAACAGTTTTCGTGCCGTTGAAATAGGTCTACGTCTCCCGTTAGCATTATGAAATATAGTTATGACTGATGCCTCTGCCGTTGAGCTACGTCTCTCTACGTTGCTTACCGTACCGCAGCGACCGCATATGCCATTGACAGACCATAATAAGGGACGGACCAAACCGGAACCGGAAGTGTGTGTCCGCCAACTAACTTGTCCGTCGGGAAACATGGACCGAAATATGAAATATGACTTTTAGATGAAAATCGCAGGCACTGGCTACCTCAAAAAATATGAAAAAGGGCTGGCACTGGGAGTGTTAAGCTGGCTAATAGCACCACCAGACAGTCTACCAAACAGGAGGAAGCTACTGAGATCACTTTGCTTGTCCCTGTGGAAGGGAAATCCATAATTCTTCAAAGATGGAATACAGCACAGTTACGTGCAATTACTTAACTCAATAACTGCTAAGCATTCCAGAAAAAAGGGGTTTGAGCTGTGCTAAGCTCTAGTGATGTCACTAGTGATGTCACTAATAAAAACAAAGGCCAATAAAAAAACAAAGTCCTATAGCGACATATACATGCCATATACCGTCTGAAAGAGCACAATCGCTGCTTTCACTAAAAAAGTGCATTTATACCACCAATCGTTCAGGACTTATTGCCATTTGAATGCTATAGAGACATGAGCTGTCTTGTAAAAATACATTGTATAGAGACATTGACAGACAAATATATATATGAACCAAATGGAGATATTGTACATGCTATACACCATATGTGTCAAAGTCAAGGCCCGTGGGCCGGATCCGGCCCGCGAGATGATTTAATCCGGCCCCAGGCTTGTAGAGCAAAAATGTCTGAGTCTATTAAAAAAAAAGTAAGTCTCTAGCATGTTCCTATCAAAAGTTATGATCGTTTAAACTTTAAAGAAATGCCTTTGAGCTCTCTTCTGAACGGCATATAATGCATGTTGTCCAGCAGGGGGAGTCGTTTGACCAGGCTACTGAACGGCTGCTCGCACTGCAAAGTGAGAACTATACTTCAACAGTACAAGGGTGTATAAGCGAGAACTATAATTAGTTAACGATACATACTTACTTAAATTTAGTATATGAAATTTAAATGCTATTTTCGTATGGTTTATTGATGCTCTGTAAATAAAAATAGCATCTTTCATAGCAAATGTCTTAATCTAGGCTACAAGTATAAAACCAATAATGAAAAGTCATTAAAAGTCATTAATATATATTAATAGCTATTCTTAATAATAAATATGACTTCTATACAGTGTGATGTACTGTATAGAAGTAACGGCTGTGTACATAGACGTGTGCCGTCCATGCTTGCGGTCTGCGACTGGTTGCACCACGGCGCTCCGGCCCCCATGAAGTCACATTAAGTCCAATGCGGCCCCCACTCCAAATGACTTTGACACCACTGCTATACACCGATTGACAGCCCTATTTGTCCACTTTTAGGGGGGAAAATTACATACATCCCGTCTTCTGTTCGTCTGTAATTGCCATTTGAATTCAACTTGCCTCGTGGGCCAAAACCATATAATGTATGGAATAATAATTGTTCAGTTCAATGTAATGATTATGTTGCCAAAGTCCTATAGCGACATATACATGCCACATACCGTCTGAAAGAACACACTCGCTGCTTTCACAAGAAAAAAAATGCATTTATACCACCTATCGTTCAGGACTTATTGCCATTTGAATGCTATAGAGACATGAGCAGTCTTGTAGAAATACATTATGAAGAGACATTGACAGACAAATATATATATATATATATATATATATATATATATATATATATATATATATATATATATATATATATATATATATATATATATATATATATATATATATATATATATATATATATATATATATATATATATATACGTATATATGAACCAAAAGAAGATATTGTACATGCTGTACCGAATGACAGCCCCATTTGTCCACTTTCAGGGGGGGAAAAAATTACATTCATCCCATCTTCCGTTTGTCTGTAATTGCCATTTGAATTCAACTTGCGTTGTGGGCCAACACCATATAATTTATGGAATAATATTTTTCAGGTCTATATAATATAATTATGTTGACAGTAATATATAAAAAAACATATACCATATGAAAGGGCACACCCTCTGCTCTAATAAGAAAAGAAGAGAAACAATTATGGCATCTACAGTTCACCAGTTATTGAGGTTTTATGTCAGACATCCCTGCAATAGATGGATGTCAGAGAAATGCCTCGGATCCGTTGCTTGCGTGTGTGTGGGGGGGGGGTTGTGTGTGTGTGTGTGTGTGTGCTTGCGCAACGTTTAGCTAGCTCAAGCTAACTCGGACATAAGATGCTGATCGCACGCACACACACACACACACACACACACACACACACACACACACACACACACACACACACACACACGCGGTCCGTTCGACCATTAGCCGACACTGGTTTCAGCCCCAGCTGCAGGCAGAGCCACAGAGAGAGAGAGAGAGAGGGAGATAAATAGAGAAAGAAAGATGAAATTCCCATGCCAGTATCAACCACACAATATCCAGATGGCCAAAGTAAAATAATCTAATCCAATTGATGGAAAAAAAAAAAACAAGCAATCGAAGTCCTGGTGCTGTTTTGCCAGCGACAACAGAGCACAGTAGTTAGCCTGTGCCACCCCCGTTGACCGGAGCCTCTGTTGCCTGTGTGTTTTTCTTCCTCAAAGCACAAAAAATGGGTAGGTGGGCGGAGTTTTGGTTGTGACGTCGCCAGGGCCTTAAAGCAACAGTATACTACAGAACCAACTTGGATTTATGCATTCAGATTACATTATAATTGAACAAATGATGGTTTACTGATCATTGTCATTGCCGCACGGGGGCACCAAATTCCTCCAAAACGTGTGTGTATGTATGTATGTATATATATATATATATATATATATATATATATATATATATATATATATATATATATATATATATATATATATATATATATATGGATTCAGCAGTTAAATTGTTAAAGACTTCTCATATCATTGCGCCTTGACAAGCCACGTAACAAAATTGACGTTATGAAGTATTATCGTGGGCATTGAGGAAACTGTCCAGCTAGAATTAACTTTTTCGCTGCCTGTAGTGCTTCTTGGTAGCCATTCAATTCCATTCTATGACACGTGTCATATAATTATGACAGCAGCTGACAGTGTTACCACAGGCTACTACTCTTTTCCTGTTAATACAAACAGTTGGATGACAGCAGCGATGCGAGAGAAGGACAGAATAAACATCAGAAAATAGGCAGCGCCTCAGTACACTCAAGAATGAATGCATTGCAGATACAGAGTGCCAAAAATATTGCTATTGATGGAGTTGGATTTACAAGACAAAGGAGACCAGGGAGGTGACAAATGAAGAGGAACAATACATGTTGAAATAAGTCTGGCGCAATGATAAATGACTATCAAATGGCTATGTACGAGTGTCTATGTAAATAGTGGCCTGAGGGACCTATAGATTAGCTGTAGCTCATGTACGATTATAATTGTAGAAAGCAAACAAATATAATTACGGAGTATGATGGAATCCATGCTGTGTAATGGCAGGCACACGGAATTGGAGAATTCCGGCAATTACGAAAAATAACCATAGGTTTAGCCGACTAAAATCTTTATGTAATCAAATGGAAAGAACACTGAAGAAAGACGTCAGATGCCGTATGTGTGTCCATACCACGGCTCTTCATTTGAAACCCTTATTTTTGAAGTGCCACATCTCTGAAACTGGATGTAGGGTGATGTCATCGTGTTTATGGTGTTTTGACCATTCTGCCCTCCAAATCTTTGCAATCACGATGGCATGCAAAACAACCCAAGCTATTTCAAATTAAATTGCTTATATTTAAAATGACTACTAACTAACTTTATCTTTGAAAACAAAACTCTGAGTCAGACCTTTAGCTTTATGCATGCTGTGTGTCTGTTGCAACTTCAACAAGTGATGTTATTATTGATGCTTACTTGTCCAATAAGAGTCCTGTAACCGAAAATGGTAACCCCTAAAGGTGTAATAAGTAACATATTACTCTCCTAGTAATATTGCCCAATACTGGTCGTGAGTCCTGGATGCATCGCTGTCTGCCATTGAAATCGGCTGGATTGCCGGGGGAACAAAAAGACATTGAGGGGTAGAATTTTCGAATTGCCCATTCTGTCCCAAATGAAATGCAACAAAACGATGACACATTCCTCGCCAAACATGCGGATCAAAAGATCAATCAATTAAATTTAACGATACCCATCCCTAGACAACACTGCAAAGTGCAAACCTACAGGGACACGAGGCCCAAACAGTATACGGGTTACAAACGAGTGGAGAAAGAAAAATACTGGCTAACTAGGAAGAACTACTGGCTAAATGAGAAAGTGACAACAACACTCGTGAGGGATGCGACTCCGGTGAACAACTTGAGATGGGAGCTGCCACTGCAAACCCTCTGTGTGTGTGCGTGTGTGAAGGGGAAGGAGCCCAGGTAGGTTTGAGCAAGTGTTAACAGTTTTGGATTCTTCATTTTAGTTTAAGTTCATTTGTTACATTTTGTTTTCTAATTCAGTTAGTTTTAGTAAATTTCTTGTAGAGCAGATTTTGCCTATTATTTCCAACTCAATAGTTTTAATCGTTGACCTTTCATATACAACAAGGTACGGCATTTGTAGAAGCAGCAATAGCCCACTGCTAAACACGTGTAGCGTAGTAGTGCTCCCATGAATGTGCCAAAATGGAAGGTGATTGGTATTCAAGCAGATTTTTTTAACCGTCTGTGTTATGGAATTCAGCAGAGGGCAGAAGACCTAGAAGCACCTCCTGCTCTTGCTGGTCACAGGCCTAGATACAATTTGGATTTAAAAGAATATTTCACTTTAAAAAAAAAAGAAATAAAGGAAAAAAAAAAAAGTGTTATGGTCTACTCAAGCTCATGTGAACACCATAGACAGTTTATAACTTTTAGATCGATATTTGACGCCCATTTTACCTGCCCCATCCTATTATACATAACGGACCCCAGTTTAAAAAATAAATTAAAACAGTAAATGAGAAAGCACAGCGCCCTCACATATTAGGAGGACAATATCAGTCACCAGAAAAAAAAAAAAAGATTGGATGTTATTGATGATAATAATTAAAAACGTAGCCTGAAAGTTTAACAGGTAAAGTTGACTTAAATGTTTGTTAATTTTAGTATTCATTGTGTGTGTGTTTTTTTTTTAGTTAGTAATATTAAACTATTATAACCCTGCTTTGAGCTGCACTCACTCTCTGAGCTGCTGAGACAGAGAGGGAATTCATCCTGAATAACTCCACTACAGGTTTAAACCACAGTAAATAAAACACTACATACCCATCCTGAATGACTCCACTACACGTTTAAACCACAGTAAATAAAACACTACATACCCATCCTGAATACCTCCACTACAGGTTTAAACCACAGTAAATAAAACACTACATACCCATCCTGAATAACTCCACTACAGGTTTAAACCACAGTAAATAAAACACTACATACCCATCCTGAATAACTCCACTACAGGTTCCAGCTCTGGGTCCAACAATCCACGTCGATGTGCCTCTGCCAACATCGGATGTCTTCTGGGGACCGGTCCTCTGGATACTGTAGACCTCTGTCTGTGGTGTTCTGGAGAGGGAAATAAAAGGGTTAGCATTCTGCAAACTCAAAGTAGTAGTTGATCCAAACATTGGGTAGAATTCTCGAATGCTATTGCCCATTACATCGATCGCGGTCCGCCAGTCAATCACTATAGCGGTGGGCAAGTAGATCGCTAGGCCGTGACATGAAAAAGATAAAGGGAATGCAAATAAAAGAAGGGGGAGGGTGGAAAAACACAAACTCTGTTCACTTCATGGGGCCTGCTAATGCTGGCTATTCTGCTTAGACTTCTATGGAGAATGGGGACAACCGGGAGTTATGGAGTGCATTGGTGTCTATGAACGGAGCGAGTGTTTCCTGCCCCCTCAATGTCACAGCTCTACTACTAGAAGATCAGACAGCCACACACATACGTACGTACACATGCACAGGCAGAGACAGCAGAGAGAGGAAGAAAAGGGAGCTGCTTTCGTGACTTTATACCAGGGGTTTACGATTATTAAGTGGTCCGGGGACGGGGACCACCATTATTTGGACTTTAGAGAAATTGGTTCTATAAGGCATATAGAACCAAATGGACCTACGTGTTTTCATTTTACACATGTACAAGTTGCCGCCAGGGCCGCAGCGCGCTAAACAGTCTGCAGGGGTTGACACTAAGGTCTCCGAGGCACTTGCCCATCGGGCAAGTGCAAGTCAGGTTCTACTTGCCCTCAGGTCATGGTCACTTGCCCCCCAAAAATATATTGTAAATTTTACATTTAAGTTTACTTCCTACTTGGGTGCTTTAAACCAAGTAGGTGGTCCCTGAGAGGGTTCCAGGTGGTCCCCAGCTAAGTTGGTTAACCAGATGTAGCTCTTGAGAACGTAAAAATGAAACCAAATGGACCCTTGCGGGTCCATTTGTTTTCATTTTTACACTCTCAAGAGTTAAAATTCATCATCTTAATTAGCCATAGTGGTCACAGACCCAGTGGTCCCTGACCCCCAGCAAAATGATAGTTTGGAACCAAATGAACCTGGGTGAGAGATGGGATAGCTAGAAAGCAGGCAGAGTGCAATGACTGCCTTCAAGACCAATTTATCTTGTGTAGTGTTATAAAGCACTAAGTTGCACACTTGCCCGATCGGGCAACCAGGTAGCAGACTTCACTTGTCCCACCATTTTTTTTACTTGCCCCGGGCAAGTGGTCAAGTGGGCAAGTGTTAGTGTCAAGCCCTGGTCTGAGTGCAGTTGTCCATGATCCATGACTAGTGATGTCGGAAGAAGCGCAGTAAGCCTCTGCCAAGCACGCGCCTGCATCGCGGACCAAAAAAATGTGCAGCTCAGCTCAGAGTTGTACCCGAACGCGTTCAAAGAACGAAAGTTCTTTGAACCGTTCATATTTTTAAGGAACTTGAACGGAACGGCCCCTGTATCTGCTTGAAGAACGGCTCGTTCATTTCTGGCGTGAGTGAACGCCACTTTTCTTGCGTTCTATTTCGTTCAAGAGCAGGGCTCGACAGGCTCGCATTTGTGACTAAAAAGTTGCAGTTCTCTACCTAAATTTATATGACTGTAGTACGGCGGTGTTGTTCGCTAAAATAGAGCAGATATACAAGCTAACAACGTGTTGAGGCTCGAGGTATCCTTAGCTTGGAGATCTGTTCTCCTGCCCACCGCCCCGCCCCTCCCTCTGTCAGTAGCGCACAGCATCAGACAGCCAACACGCTGCGCTTCTCTCCAACACGTTGAATGAGCTACTAAAGCTGTTCATGTTGGTGAAATGTATAATCTTCCTGCGCTATGCGTGTATTTGAATCATATACTGTCTGCGCAGCAACCTTTTGCCTCACGCACGAGTGCCGCTATCCCGTGATTAATCGCACGTGCGCGCTCGGACGCACAACACTTGTGTATTCTTACCATCATTGACTGATTTGCCGTCCGATCATTTTCATTTCTATTAGGCTACAATTCGCCTGCTACAAGCAGAGTCGGCCTTAAGGTTTGGGGGGGGGGGGCTTTCACATTGTCATTAATATAACAATATGGGCTATTGTATAGAGTTGCAATACCCGACCAAAACAATACCCGCGACGGCCCGGGCTCATTTGCATAATTGATGGTCGGGCTTTCAGTCGACCTGGCTACTATGTTAATAAATTGATATTGTAAAATAGTAGCCTACTTGGAAAAATCCTAAGCATTGAGCCCTGTTCAAGAGTGAGACTAGAATGACCTGAAAATAGAGCAGATCAACAAACTCAGTGACGCACTTTGAGCTTGTTGATCTCTATTTCTGCTGATATTTTCTGCTCTATTTTCAGCACACAGAGATGCAGAGGGCTGGACTGAACTGAGCGCCTTCATAATAAAATCTTCACAAACAAAAACTTTGACAGATTGACCCATAATAAAGAGGATCAATTAAGGACATCTTCAGTTGTGTATGGCTATGGGCTGCAATCATTTTGAACAAAAAAAGAGGGAGGGAAAAAAAGAACGAAAAAGAACTATAATAGTTCTTTTTTTGGAACCATGAACTTTAGTTCTAAAAGTTCAGCAATGAACTATGAACGGAACTAGTTCGTTTTAACACGTAGGAACTATAAACTGAACTATTTCAGGAAAAAAGAGAACTTTCCCAACACTGGCTCAGCTTCGTGTTATTGTTTTTGCTTCCTTGTACGTCAGAGGAGGAGTAGACATTGCAACGTACTGTATGGGCGTTTGGACCAAATTGTTGGCTGCATGGCAGCCAATCAGGTCTGGGACCTGGTGTGTAGGCCTACACCACCAGACCTGAGCCTTGGCTTACCAAATAATTATCCATAATAATTAAATCCTGCAATTCAAAAACTCGGTATTATTACTCGGTATTGATTTCCAATATCGCGATAAACGGTAATACCGGTATATTGCCCAAGACTAATGGCGTCCAATATGGCCCCCAAAAGTCATTAAAATAGCTTAACTTCTTCATTATCCAACCAAGAGAAATACTTCTTGTGTCTAACCCCATCTTTTGTGGGTGTTTTGTAGCGTATATTCGACTTTGGAGAAATTGAATGCCAGAAGAATGCTTTGCGGTGGCTGAGACCAGAGCCATAGAGTAATGCATGAGACGAAGCAGTGAATGGTCCTGAAAGGTATTATAACATCAGTCCTATTCAATAGCCCTTTTTATGTGTGAACACAAGGCTGCTGTACTTCATACATCATAACTTTCACTGCTATATGTCACCTGGACGCTTCTTAGGTTGGATGGCCTCAGGATGCAGAACAGGGGTGGGCAGGCGAGCAGGGTGCTTTCTGGGGCGGCCACGACCCCGACCACGCTTCTGAGGTTCCACCGTCATAATGGAGGTATCTGATAGAGAGAGAGAGATATGCTGGATTTAATATTATAGGTAATGTTTAGTGCCTACATGAAAAGGTCAAAGGGCACACAAACAAGCTTTGCCACATGCTTCCTTCGGCAACACAGAAGGAGAACGTTCGGGATCTGACAACTCCTGGCCGTGAGGGAGCATAAATTATTATTATTGTGTGTGTGTGTGTGTGTGTGTGTGTGTGTGTGTGTGTGTGTGTGTGTGTGTGTGTGTGTGTGTGTGTGTGTGTGTGTGTGTGTGTGTGTGAGAGAGAGAAATAATGAATCAGACATTACTGTAGGTTAATTTGGTGAATGACAACACCTCATAGCTCTAAAACCTCATAGCTCCATTTTAAGTGGACGGCGGGATAGGGATTTTTTTCCCCTTTTCAACAACTGGACCAATTTTTTTTGTTGGAAATAAATCAAGTAATTTCGTATAGTCTATATTGTCGGGGAGTTGGGGGGGGGGGGGGGGGGTGTCCCTTGCCCAGGCCTACAGTATATATAGTATAATTAAAAATGTTAGTGTACTCCTCGGCTTTGTTCATCATGAGTTGAAGCTCTTGATGACTGGTTTTATTTATTATGGATAATAATTTGGTAGGCCCAGGCCCAGTGGTAGAGGCTTTCGGGCCTACCTCAAGGCCCCAGACCTGATTCGCTGCCATGCAGCCAATGAGCACGCCACCAAACCTGATTTGCTGCCATGCAGCCAATGAGAGGACTTACACCATACCTGGCTACACCAGAGCGATGAGGAATTGCACCCATTGTCAATTCAGGGGTATATGGAGTATAGCCTAAAGTTTCGGAACCACAGTTGGCTAAGACTTTGTAGGCTACGGGAGTGAATCTTTGGGCCGTGTTTAATTTAATATTCCATAACACGAGGCGAGGGAATGGTCACGGACTCACGGCCATTTACTATCCATAAAGTTAAAGGAACAAGGTTGTTTTAATGGTCAAAAGAAAAAAAAACACTGTAACAAGCTGCTCGCTCATGCTGCGTGCCAAGGGCCAAGGGCTATTCTCTCTCCCTCTCTCACCAGCTGATCGAGTCGGATTTTGTGCTCCACTGGCTAACGTTGCGTTGCACCCCCCTTATTATCATTCTAAAAATTCGCCCAATAAAAGTAATCAGCGATTTGACTTGTAAATTCACGAATAACGACATATTCGTATAGTCACCCAACCCTACAACACAGTAAAGACACAGTTGAAGACGTTCTTGGTGATCGGAGAGTTAACAATACTACAAATAATAGGGTCATTCCGCGCCAACTCACCTAAGGGTCCCCACATCACCATCTCAGATTTTTCTCAAAAAATTCTATAATCAAGAACCATATGTTAGTACCACACATGCAAAATATTAGCTCCCAAATCATTGTAGTTTTGGAACTACAGGCCTTTAAAATATTGGTGTCAAAACACCACATGTCGAAGATTTCAACTTCAGAGACCCATAACTTCTTATTGCAGCTATCTACACAGTTGTGTTTGCAGATTCTTACTGAATGATACCCACTCTTTTCAAATCTGTTGCCAGAAAGCTTCTGAAGGACATACTTTTTGCATGATAGGAAGGAAATAGGGCATTTTTGGCATCTTATTTGGTCATGTGGCTAGGGGTTTAGGATCTTCTAATTCTTTGTGAAGATGCTCTCATATAAGATGTAACTACTCCCTGATTTTTTTTAACAAACGCCCCTTTTAATATTTTTTTTTGTACGTGAACAGTGTCGTCATTTTTCAATTTTTTCCCACATTCAGAACTCTGTGACTCTAAATTGGAAAATTCCTACAAGCAGCTATTTCAGACTTACATACACTGACATACAAATTTCCATATTTTAGTAGTTTCATGTCCAAGAAATTCATATTTTTCTCTCTATTGGGACCTAAAAACAGCTATTTGGCCAAAAATGACAAACATTTTGACTTGATATTTTTCAAGTTCTGGAGGGAATGGGATATTTTCCTCAGACATTACAGATGTGGTGACTTTTTCTATATATATATATATATATATATATATATATATATATATATATATATATATATATATATATATATATATATATATATTAGCAATGATATCCTTAGCAAATGTTGATTTTTAATTGAAAAATGTGCCTTACATTCCTGTTATTTGAAATCATAGTAAAGACTGGGTTTATTGTGGCAACGTTTTGGTCAAAAGAAATGTCTATTCCAACAGTCCAACCAAAAAGAAAACTAACATACAGTACATACAGCAAGGTCACCACTGGGACAATAGTCAAGCAACACTTCACCCCTTCTGCATTTATGTCAAAGGAGCATCAGGAAACCTTGTCTCTATTTCATTGTGTGTTATTTCAGAGTGCCTGAAGCATGACACCACGACAGTGCATGCTTTTATTGGAAAAGTTGTAGCACACCTGAAACAAACACTGCCACACCTTAAGAAGGTCCTGTACTTTAGCGATGGTGCAGCATCCCAGTATAAAAACTATAAAAACTTGAGCAATTTGCTGCACCATCAGAATGACTTCAACTTGGAGGCTGAGTGGCATTTTTTTGCCACCAGCCACGGAAAAAGTCTGTGTGACGGTATTGGGGGCACAGTGAAACGGCTTGTTGCAAGGGCTAGTTTGCAAGCAGCTGTCCATAACCAAATTCTCACAGCTGAAGCAATGTATAAATGGGCTGACCAGAATATCAAGGGAATCAAGTTTTTCTTTGTCTCTGCCGAAGAAATTCTTCACAATGCTGTGGCATACAAGTTGGAACAGCGTTTCAAAAATGTTTCAACCTTTCCTGGAACAAGATCTCATCACAGCTTCTGCCCAATTGTACCCACTCAGCTGGAGATGAGAAGGGTTTCTTCTGATGTGGTACCATCATCGGTAGTGGACATAGGAAACCACACCAGTTTTACAGTCCCAGTTACAGGCCCCAAGCCAAATGTCCGAATCTGCATCAAATATGTACCAGCCGGGCAAATATGTTGCCTGTGTTTATGACAGAAAATGGTACATTGGAAATATTGTCACCAGAAATGAAGAACAAAATGATGTTTATGTCAATTTCATGAAACAAGGACGAGGCAACTCATTCTCATGGCCACCACAAAGCAGGAAAGATGAATGTTGGGTGCCTTTGCTTCATGTCCTTTGTGTGGTGGAGGCCCCAAACATAAAAAGTGGAGGAGGCCAATACCAACTAACAGAGGGTGACTTCAAACTTGTGGCAGACTTAAGTTTTAACTTATGTACTAACTAGATGACAGTTTAACACATCACATGAACTGCCTGTGAATGAATTACCCATTATCATGGATGCCCATATTTGACTTAAAATGATGTACAAATCTAGTGATGTTTTTCAACATCATGATCATGGATCACTGAATGTGTTAATTAGGGCTGACCCTAAAAAAATCGATTATTCGAAGTTCAATCGCTGGGCACGGCCGTCGATCTTGAAATTAAAGATCGAAGAATCGAAAAAAACAAAAAACAAAAAAAAAACGGCCGCTTTTGGTCCGCGCGCCGGCCCATTTTGGGCCGCGGACCATAGGTTGCGCACCGCGCATTGGAGCCATCAACGACTCACTGATATTGAGCGACCGACCGTCATGCGGCTGCTTCAACGAGCAGGCCTACTGTACTGTCCAGTAGAAGGAAGGAGGCGCGTGGATAACAGTAGCCAGAGAGTTGATAGGCTAGATAGAGCCTTTCATTAGCCAGGGACAAACATTTAAGTGTTGATTTATTAAACGTAAAGTCGACGGCACGCCACGGTCCTCTACAAAACACAGCCCCGTTGCGTTCGATGAAATGTTGTTGAACTGTAGCTGTATTCAGTATTATCAGCAAAGATGAGGGAACGCAAAGAGGATACACAGCACTGATAAACCTGACTAGCTCTGTAAAAGAAATGACACGATTACGACGGGACTTTATATTCCAGTCGTCCCAAACGTTTTCATGCCGAGGACCCCCACATTGACGAACACTAAACGCGGCGGTGGTCCAGTTCTCACTCATAAACTTTTTCATGTCAAGGAATACAAGGACCACGTAATCAACTTTCCCAAATCTGGAAGATGTATGGACAACAGCCACAGCAACAACGTGAGAAGCATTTCAGCGTGTTGTTCGCCTCTTTTATTCTTTCCAAACAGAGCTAACTATTTACCGGAGCCTTCTAAGCTCTGCTATTTACATGGACGAGCAAAGAGTTTTAGAGGGGGGATGGGTGACCATGGCCATACCCAGTCTTATAAACGGAGTAAATGGGCACTAGGCAGGGAGTAAATGGGCACTGGGCAGGGACTGAAGACTCCTTTATCTGTGTGTGCGCGCGTCTCTGCCTTTGGTCATCAGAGCCTTTAGTGTCAGAGTTGCGACATTGAGGGTGTCACAAACTGAGCGCTCGAGCTGATCATGCAGCCTGAGACAAGCTGGAGTTGGAAAAGCAGCACTTTCAACTAGGGAGACGCAAATAAGAGATATTTTAGGCATCGGTGCAACATTTTAAATGTTTTAAGTATTGTACAGTAAATAAACGATCAAAAATGAAGGGGTTTAAGATCATTCAAAACGGGTTGTTGCCAATGCAGAAGGGGTTTAAGATCATTCAAAACGGGTTGTTGCCAATGCATTTTTATGTAGAAGAGCCGCCATTGGACTGGCCCCATTAAGTGAACGGAGTTTGCATATACTCTAAGGCTTTGTGCAGGATGTCGCTGCACGCTGCTTCATTAGTACTGTCATAATAACAAAGGCTCGATTGAAAATTATGCTTTATTTCACTACATTTCACGACAGAACAAGCATTTAATGCTTCCTGTTCTAGTTGGACATTATGACTACCGTTTCCTCCTACCATTTCTAATTCTATTTTGCACCTGCGACGTGTGGGTCAAACTAACCCCGTTTTTTTTTTTTTTTTTTTTTTTTTTTTTGGGGGGGGGGGGGGGGGGGGGGGGGTCGAAGCGTCGATCTTCGATCATTTTTTCCCGCAATGCTTCGATCACGGAAATCATGATCGAAGGTCAGGCCTAGTGTTAATATGTAAATAGAACCTCATTGCTAAATGTTTTGTGCTTACACAACTACTCCAGAATGTTGTTGTTATTTTTCTATATTTGCCAAGGATATTCAACAAAAATTGCAAGTATACCTAAGATTTTCTAATTGCAAAAAATACTGTACAATACAGTAAAAGTTGTTCAGGAAATGTGTATGCCTTAATTTGTGTGCAAAACACCCCTTCATTATTCCTTTGTTTATTAAAAGCTGCCCAGCATTTATGTTATTTTTGGCCAAATAGCTGTTTTTAGGTCCCAATAGAGAGAAAAATATGAATTTCTTGGACATAAAACTACTAAAATATGGAAATTTGTATGTCAGTGTGTGTAAGTCTGAAATAGCTGCTAGTAGGAATTTTCCAATTTAGAGTCATAGAGTTCTGAATGTGGGAAAAAAAGTGAAAAATGACGACACTGTTCACGTACAAAAAAAATATTAAAAGGGGCGTTTGTTAAAAAAAAAAAAAACAGGGAGTAGTTACATCTTATATGAGAGCATCTTCACAAAGAATTAGAAGATCCTAAACCCCTAGCCACATGACGAAATAAGATGCCAGAAATGCCCTATTTCCTTCCTATTATGCAAAAAGTATGTCCTTCAGAGGCTTTCTGGCAACAGATTTGAAAAGAGTGGGTATCATTCAGTAAGAATCTCCAAACACAACTGTGTAGATAGCTGCAATAAGAAGTTATGGGTCTCTGAAGTTGAAATCTTCGACATGTGGTGTTTTGACACCAATATTTTAAAGGCCTGTAGTTCCAAAACTACAATGATTTGGGAACTAATATTTTGCATGTGTGGTACAAACATATGGTTCTTGATTTAGTCCAAGAGCATTAGCTCAAAATGTAGTCAAACCCGGAACAAATTAGTAACAAGCTGAAAATTTCAGGATATGTTCAGAATACCTTTAGGAATGACATACTAAAAGTCCCCGTGAATCCCCCTTGTGCTCTCTGAGATATTCAAGATGGCGTCCAACTTGCCTATTAGATATAATGGCCCTAATCGGGGGTGAAAAAAGCAAAATTTTAAACTGAGAGATATTTCTACGAAAATTCACAGGTTGGTCAATTATATAAATACAAGCATTTTTTGTATTGGAACTTTCCATGAAATCCAATATGGCTGCCCAATATGGCGACCACAATATTAGTGTATTGGCTATATAGATATAATGGGGGGTGAATAGGGCAAAAGAATAAACTCAGAGATATTTCTACAAAAATTCACAGGTTGATCAATTATATGAATACAAACATTTTTTGTATTGCAACTTTCTATGAAATCCAATATGTCCGCCCAAAATGCATTCTTAATAGAGGCACTAATACTAATACAGGTACACTAATATTCTGGTCGCCATATTGGACGGCCATATTGGATTTCATGGAAAGTTCCAATACAAAAAATGTTTGTATTTATATACTTGATCAACCTGTGAATTTTTGTAGAAATATCTCTGAGTTTATTTTTTTGCCCTATTCACCCCCCATTATATCTATATAGCCAATACACTAATATTGTGGTCGCCATATTGGGCAGCCATATTGGATTTCATGGAAAGTTCCAATACAAAAAATGCTTGTATTTATATAATTGACCAACCTGTGAATTTTCGTAGAAATATCTCTCAGTTTAAAATTTTGCTTTTTTCACCCCGATTAGGGCCATAATATCTAATAGGCAAGTTGGACGCCATCTTGAATATCTCAGAGAGCACAAGGGGGATTCACGGGGACTTTTAGTATGTCATTCCTAAAGGTATTCTGAACATATCCTGAAATTTTCAGCTTGTTACTAATTTGTTCCGGGTGTAACCCTATTACTACTGGACTAATTATAGAATTTTTTGAGCAAAATCTGAAATGGTGATGTGGGGGAGTTCCTGAAATTTAGGTGAGTTGGCGCGGAATGACCCAATATTAAAAAATAAGTAAAGTGTTCCATTGCTACCTGGTTGCCACGTTGGGTCATCCTCTCCTCCCATCTCCTCATCTGTTTCTTGGCCTCGTCCTGCTCTCTCCTCCTCTTCCTCTGGTTCCTCTGGCAGAGGGGAGGGCACAGGGCTGTCACCTTTACGCTCCTTTGGTGGGATCATGGCCTCAGGCTGCAGTGCAGGGGAGGGCAGACCAATGGGGTACTTTCTGGGACGGCCGCGGCCACGCTTCTGAGGTTCCACCGTCATACTGGAGGTATCTGAGAGAGATTTAATATTATTCACACATGGTGGCAACGAATTGCAGAGGTCAATGACGGCCGTGCGGGAGCATGAAGTAATTCTACTATTCCATGGGCTGTGTTGATTTCCACGGACACCTTTGATTTTCGTGAGAAAGAAATCCACGATCGCAGAATCGTGGAAATTTTTACTGGTACATTGATGATGGGGGGGGGGGGGGGGTTAGGGGCAAACTATATGAATATACATTATTTTACTTTAAGATTAAAAGTTGTCCATGCTACCTTTAAACAAATTGGATTATTTCCTTGAAATGGTCCGTTAACAGGTCAAACAGAATTGACGACAAACAGAATAGCATTTTAGTGCATAAGCAAATTGGTAACAGGAATTGGTAGAGCCTGTAGATCTGCCATGTGCATACTCTGTTTGGAAGCTCTCTCAAAGCAGGCAGACTAAAAAAAAAGCAGACTATAAAAGTAGTAAACGCCCACAGGTTACTGGGAGGAAACATAGTTCAGCTCACTGTTTGACGCAAAGCTGATAGACACGTTAACACATGAAGTGATTTTTTTTTTTTTAATTATAGTAGCTTAGCTTCTTGTAAGCTGCAATACAAGCGTGTCGCTTGCATGCGAGTGCCAGTGGGGAAGAAAAAAAAAAGAATTGGCTGAAATGTCCCTGAAAAATGTGTTTCATGCAAACAGTACAACATGCGAAGACATTTGGGACAGCATAATATAACAACAACATTCGCAATATACTTGAGCTGAGTCTGTCGTTGTTTACATTTGTGCTGTGGCCTAGCTGCAATCTGTCACCAGCCGTTGTGTTGATCCCACCCTCTGGCAGCTGCTTATGGCTGCATATACCTGTAGCTCCGATCAGATCTTGACTAGAGTGCGTCAACTCTAACCAAGAGTATCCAGATGGGAACAGTAGCAGGAACGCACTGCTGACCCCAGATGACAGAGTCTCACACCACGGGACGCAAACATTCGCCTACTGTGCAGTGCTCGAGTAACAGTGATTACAAGTAAAGTGTCACCTGTATTCCAGGTTGGATCGCTACCATGCTGTCTTCCTGTCCTCTCTTCATCCTCTCCTGCTGTCTCCTCCCCTTCCTCTGGTTCCTCTTTCAAAGTGGAGGACACAGGACTGTCACGTTCACTCCAGATCGGACTGTCACCTTCGCACTCCTCGGTTTTGAATGCCGCCGATTGTAGCGCAGGGGAGGGCGGACACGGTTCCGCCACCATGTGCTGTATTGTCATGTGTGAGGCATCTGTGTGTGAGAAAGAGAGAGAGAGAGAGAGAGAATGTGCATTTAAGCCTCTTTGAGTGATACAGAACGCCGCAGCTCAGTTGGTCTTCAACCAGCTTACAGTAAATTCTCACAAAGTACAAACTTGGATGCTGTCCTTCAAAGCAAGCAAATGTGCTTTCCCAGGTAAAAAGAAGCATTATGTCAGGGGCCGATGTGCAGCATGCATCGCCCACCGACACTGTATTAAAATACCGCAAGGTCGTAAATTATCGATTCGATTAATCGTTGCAGCCCTAATACAGCCCTGAGACAAAGCCCTGACACAAACGATGCCTAAACACCACAACAAATTAAAATGGCTGACTTTACATTGGATTTAGGGCCTTGCAACAAGACACGTGCAGCAATTTGCATACATAACAACTTATTGACCGCAGGGCTTTGAACGACTGTGCTCAGGCCCTAATAATAAATTAAAGTAAAGTTTTCAGTTGTCACCTAGTTGCCATGTTGGATCATTCTCTCCTCGTTCTTGGCCTCTTCCTGCTCTCTCCTCCTCTTCCTCAGGTTCTTCTGGCCGGTCACCTTCACTGGATGTCGGACAGCCACCTTCGTGGTTCTCAGGTTGGATCGCCACAGACTGTAGTGCAGGGGAGGGCAGACAGACAGGGTACTTTCTGGAACGGCCACGCTGCTGAGGTTCCTTTTTGGGGCGGCCACGCTTCTTAGTTTCAGTCATACTGGAGGCATCTTAGAGAAAAAGAGAGAGAGAGAAGGAAACTTGTCAGCGGTGCAATATTATTCTATTCGCTCTCCGGGGGGGGGGGGGGGGGATAGGTCGTTTCATGCAATCAGTGCAATCTCCCATTACTCCACCCGACCAGCCTCTTCTGGGGTGGATATACTATAAAGAACGTTTTACTTACTCACCAAAATTAACACGTCTTGTGTCTACTTACCTTAATGTTGGCACTCTGAGCCCCCCAGTGCACGGATAAAATGGACTTTTTGGCCAGAACGCAATCTTTTTCACCAGAAAAAAAAAAAAAAAAAAAAAAAGGATTTGCACCCCCCTACCGATATTGCCAATATAAAACTTCCATTGGAAATATTCTTTGTTCAGTGAAAAAAAAAATCACGTTGTGGCCAAAAGTCAATTTTATCTGTGGGGTGGGGGGCTCAGAGTGCTAACACTAAGCTAAGTAGGCTTTTTAATGACACAAGACGTGTTTATATTTGAAAATGGAATGTTTATGTACACGTTATTTATGCAAATGTAGTGATTCGTGAAAAAACTGGATTAAGACGCTGCATGGCGCTTGTGAAGTACGAGCGTCATGCGATGCATAGTCTGGCCTTCTCTGATTATGTTGCCCCCTAGCCCCGATACGTTCCCTCGATACTCTACGCTCACTCTGTAGCTCCGAGATGAGGTCACGTGTAGTAAGGCTTTGATATCGCCGTTCAGATGTATGTTTTTGTCTCCATGTTGCCGCACATTACTGCCCCCTCTCAGGGGTTGACACTAAGGTCTCCTCAGTCAAGTTCTACTTGCCCTCAGGTCATGGTCACTTGCCCCCCAAAAATATATTGTAAATTTTGCATTTAAGTTTACTTCCTACTTGGGTGCTTTAAACCAGGGGTTTTCAACAGGTGGTCCCTGAGAGGGTTCCAGGTGGTCCCCACTCGCCAGCTAAGTTGGTTAACCAGATGTAACTCTTGAGAACGTAAAAATGAAACCAAATGGACCCTTGCGGGTCCATTTGGTTTCATTTTTACACTCTCAAGAGTTAAAATTGATCATCTTAATTAGCCCAGGTCGCAATTCCCACCTTCAAGACAAATTTATCTTGTGTTGTGTTATAGTGCACTAAGTGACACACTTGCCCGATCGGGCAACCAGGTAGCAGTCTTCACTTGCCCCACCATCTTTTTTTACTTGCTCTGGGCAAGCGGGCAAGTGTTAGTGTCAAGCCCTGCCCTCTGCTCAGATTCTATGCATGCAACGTATTGGTGACAAAGGCAATGCAACTGAACAATCTGACCAGAGGGGGCACTAATGTGCGGCAACATGGCGACAAAAACATAAGTTTCTGACAAAAGCAGCAATTTAAGTGCTCTGTTCAAATTACGAGTTGTCTTTCCACGGCCCTACATAATGGAAATGTAGTTACAAGTGCGTAGGGGCCTTTACTTTTTGGATTACATGTTCAGAAACAGGTAAGAATCGTGTATTGTGGAAACCATGCGCCGTGTCTGAACGGCGATATCAAAGCCTTACACGTGACCTCATCTCGGAGTTACAGAGTGAGTGTAGAGTATTGACGGAACGTATCGGGGCTAGTTGCCCCCGCGACCCGACCACAGATAAGCGGCTGAACAAGACATACCTGCAGTGTGTAGTTTGGTGCTGCGTAGCGTCTCTATCTCGCTCTGGAAAAGGTTGCAGATGAACTCTTGCAGCGCTCTGAAACGCTCCAACACAAACACTCTGACGCTAACCTCCACACTGCAAACATCAGCAGCCAAAACACACAAGATCTGCTCTGCCGCTGACGCGAGCTGTTCATTTATCTTCAACAGTACACAATCCATTGTTGGATTCCTTTATGGGACGCTTTAAGCGCCGTTCTGTTCGCTGTGAATGAAGATAATAACACGAAATGTGTGAAAACAGTAGAATGGAAAACGGAGAGAAAACAACCGCGAGTTGGAAATCCGCTGACAAAAAAACACAAGGACCAATGATGAGGAAACAACGGTAAGACTTCCGGTGGGCGGCCGCGCTCTTCACAATAATAGTACCCACTAAATAATAATAATAAGTTAACCCGAAAAAAGCACGTTAAAACAATAAATTAAGTACCCTAGTTGGCTATGTAGACAAACAGGATTCAATAGTGAGAGTGTTTCTGTGCATTTGTATTTTGACATTAACCAATTATTTTCTGGTAAATGGATGTATACTGTTTGGAGTTAGAGTTGAAAACATATATGTATACTTCCGGGTCAATGTAATTTCACACATGCTCAATGCAGGCTGAACACACACTGCCGACGAAATCCTTCTGTTTGTGTGTAATAAGATACCGGTGTTGATGTATAGCAAAACCACCAGTAATACAAAAAAAAAAAAAAAAAAAAAAACACTTTCTTTTTTGTGTAAAATAAAATATACAAAAGTGACTAAAACTAAAGAAAGCAGCAAATGTAAATCAATTAACACCCATATTTTATTGTGTCTAATATCATAGAGCCTTTAGTTAAAAACAAAAAACAAAAAGGTTGTCATTTTGTTATCCTGTTGTTAAAATCACCTATTTATCTTTCAAAAAATGCATTTTTTGTGTCAATAGTTTGATGACACACACTTTCACAGTCACAAATAGAGAAAGCCAGGTGCTCACAGGAGATGCAAAAAAGTTACAATATATAAAAATGATATAAAATGCCACTCGTGCTTCAAAAATCCAAAGGGACTGGACAGTGAAAAAAAGCAAGGCACTCAAAGTGCACTAGCCCTGATGAAGACTCCTTGAGAGACACAGCCATTAAGGAGTGTTTTTTTTTTTTTTTTACAAAATAACAACTGAAACACTTTTTTAAAACTAATTTAACTGCAAATAAACTTGTATTTGTAATGACATTGTCAGATATCATGTGGCCTAAATGTGTTAAAGCCCTCATTCTATTCCTTCATTTCAGACCAGGGTGTTGAGTGAACTTTCCAGACTCCACGATTATCCGTATTAAACAGGAGCTTGAAGACCACAGACATCACGGCACGTTTGATGTTCTCTCCCTTTCTTTCACGTTATTTTCTGTTCGGTTGTAGAGCTAGCTGCTACAATAATACTACAGAAAGTGTGGACTTTTCCGTCAGGTTTGAGGTTTAACCACATGAACTCATTCTTATTCTGAGTAGAACATTTGCTGAAAATAACTGAATTACAACATTGGTCGATGTTTTGTGTAGGACATTCCTGAGCTGTGTGAGCACACAGGCACACGTTAAAAAGAACAATGGTTTCATGACTCAAACAAAAGTAGTAACTAAACCTAGCAATTGGTCTCTAATGCGGATGTCTGTGTGTGAACCAAAACTACCCCGTAGATGTCGTCGCTTCCCATCCTTGAAATGTTGTTTAACTTGAAACAGTCCTTCGTCTCGACTGCACATGTCTGTTTCCTTCCATGAACCAAAGTGAACTCCACCGTAGGTCTCGTCACTTCCGATCCTCTTTAAATAGTCCTCGACTGCATCTATGTAGGTTTCCCCCCTGCATGTTTCCTCCTCACGTTTGTGCAGATGATCCCTTCGATCAAGTTTTTTGCACAGCATGTACAAGTAAAGGGTTTTTTCTCCTGTATGCACCCTCATGTGTGTTTTGACATAGGCCTGCTGACTAAAACCTTTTCCACAAACCTGTATGGATCCTCATGTGTGTTTGTAAAACGAACTTAAAAGGGATTTTCTTTCCACAAACAGTACAACTAAAGGGTGTTCCCCTGAATGTGTCATGTGTGAATCATAATTTCCCTTCAGGCCTTTTCACAAATTACAAACTTTTTCTCTGAATGCGTTTGAAAGTGTGTTTTTTTATTTCTTTTTTTTTAGATGACATGAGTGATTAAAGCTTTTGCCACACACTGTACATGCAAAGGGCTTTTCTCTTGTATGAGTTCTCATGTGGGACTGCAGATTCCCGTTTGCCACAAACTGTACAAGCGCATGTTTTTTCCCCTTTATGGGTCCTCATTTGCATGTTTAAATTACTCTTTTGGCAAAAATATTTCCCACAAACGTCACAAGTAAAGGGCCTTTCCCGTGTGAGAATCATGTGTAGCTTTAGACTAACCTTGTCAATATAGCATTTTCTACAAACCTCACAGGTGAACGGAACTCATGAGACCTCATGTGTATGTTTAGATACCAATGGTCGTGATAGCCTTTGCCACAAACCTCACAAGTACAGCGCTTTACCCCTGTATGAGACACCATATGTCGTTTAAGTTTACTCTTTCGACTATAGCATTTGCCACAAACATCACAAGTAAAGGGTGCTTGTTTAGTTTTAGTGTCTTCTTTAACATCACACAACATCACACTACTGCCTTTGCCAGAAATAGTACAAATAGTACAATCTTGTCCTGAGCGGTTCATAACAAGAGAGTAAGTCGTGCATACGGCCGAGTGAGGACTTCTGTAGTTATCCCGAGGACAGGCGCAGGGTGCACATCGTTTTCCTCGTAGACGTTTAGAATATGATCTATAAAAGACGATTATGCCACAGACAAAGACAGCTCGGGTCGTGACAAATCATGACAACACACACAATATTGCAATACAATATGTAAAATGAAAAACAACACTTTTTGGTTCGTTTTTCTTCTTAGAAATGATTTGATTGTCCCAAAAGATTGTATGTGATGATTTGACACGACCCAAATTGTCTTTGTGTGGTATAATTGTCTTTTCGAAAAGTCTATGGAAAAAAAAAGTGAATTGGGGATCCATTTCTGGAACAGGGTCGACATCACGAGGGGGCGGGGACTGCTCAGCTCTATAAGCAATCCTACAGTTTGGATTACCACACTCAAAGAGCAAACATACAAATTACATGTTTGTTCATTGGTATTTTTTTTTATTTCAATTTTCAGTGAGATACGAGTGGTCATAAATTCAGCAAGCGATTTCACGACATCTGCTGGGCCACTTGTGCCATAGCATGCTTTGTGCTTGTCAAACATCCTGGTCTCTAATGCGCATGTCTCTGTTTCCTTCCATTAACCAATGTAGACTCATAGATATGAGCTTCTGACGTTGTTCACGGCGGCCATTTTGTGAGAGTACTCAATACAGTATGCTCTATGGCAGCCCAAACAAAAACAGCTAGAACTCGCTCAAAACTTGACAGATTTACAAACGGAATGCTTTATTACGAACGTTAACAACGTGGTGATTTTTGCTTTTTTTTTCTAAAAACATCATATAACGGCTCATATTATGCGGATGTCTGACGTTTACAACAAACCAATCCGTTTGAAAATCGGTTGAAAAGTAAGCAAGTTATCATCATTTAAAAAGTATATGCTCATAGATATGAACTAATCATAAACATGCCATTCAGAATCAAGTATTGCGAAGAAGCATTTTAGAACATGGGTCAAAAGTTTGTGCCTGCATGTTGAACACTGTCAAACTACAAGTTTGCGGGTTTTATCCCTGTGTGTTTTCTTCCCATATGTCTAAGTAGATTGCCTCTTCGCCCAAATTGTGCTGCACACAATGTACACGTAAAGGGTTTTTCTCCTGTGTGAACCAGCATGTGTTTGTCTACACTAGCCTTCTGATTAAATGTTTTGCCACAAACTACACAGTTATAGGGCTTCTCACCTGTATGCGTCATCATGTGCCGCTTTAATCTAACCTTGTGACTAAATTCTTTTCCACAAACAGTACAACTGAAGGGCTTTTCCCCTGAATGCGTCATCATGTGTGACTTCAGATCCCTCCTGAGAGCTTTGCCACAAATTTGACAAATGCACTTTTGCTCTTCGTGAATAATCCTCATGTGTTTTTTTAGACCACTTGAGTGATTAAAGCTTTTGCCACACACTGTACATGCAAAGGGCTTTTCTCCGGTATGAGTTCTCATGTGCAACTGCAGATTGCCGTTTGTGGCAAAGCCTTTGCCACAAACGGTACAAGTGCATGGTTTTTCCCCTGTATGGGTCCTCATGTGCGTGTTTAAATTACCCTTTTGGGAAAAACATTTCCCACAAAGCTCACAAGTAAAGGGTCTTTCCCCTGTGTGAGAAACCATGTGTCGCTTTAGATCATTCTCAGTACTGTAGCATTTTCCACAAACCTCACAAGTAAAGGGCTTTACCCCTGTATGAGACCTCATGTGTATGTTTAAATATTTCTTGTTATAGCCTTTGCCACAAACCTCACAAGTACAGCGCTTTACCCCTGTATGAGACACCATATGTAGTTTAAGATTACTCTTGTAACAATAGCATTTTCCACAAACGTCACAAGTAAAGGGTCTTTCCCCTGTATGAGACACCATATGTTGTTTAAGTTGACTCTTGCGCCTATAGCATTTGCCACAAACCTCACAAGTAACAGGTGCTCTTTTAGTTTGAGTGTCTTCTTTAACATCACACTTTTGTCTACTGCCTTTGCCAGAAATAGTACAACGGGAGCTCTTCTTCCCTGCGTGTCTTCGTTTGACTGATTTTACATCCTGGGACAGCGTCTTGTTCAAAGGCAATCTTTGCCCATCCACATGTGTCTTTTGTGACTGCAGTGTGTCTAAAGCTAAATGGCCCTCCCTGGTGTCCTCCCAATTCTCATCAATATCTTCAGTGTCAGATCCAGAACTGTGTGAAGAGAGGAGCTGGTCGTCAGCAGTTGGTTGTGATGTCCCACAGTCCTCCTCATCAGTTTGTGGTTGCATGTGCTCAGTTGGGGTTCTGGCTACAGGCTCTGTGTCATCACCATCTTTGCTTTTCACTGTTAAAAAAAAAGAAAAACATCAATTTTTAGATTGTTTTTTCAATGTTCCATGCAACTCTTTCTGCCATACATCTGTGGGTGGGTGAGGAAGATATCAATGTCTTGTAGCTTCTACAAGAATCAACATTTAGCAAAAGAATCAATCACAAGGTCTTGTTCACGAGTGAGGAGAACACAGAGATCAGCCAGAGTATCAGAGTGGCAGGGGGCGGTACTGCAGTCACTGTACTGCACTGTTGTGACGAAAAGAGAGTTGAGCCGGTTGAGGAGTTGAGAAGGCAAAGCTCTCTGTCTGCTGAGCAATCTTCGTTCCTGCTTCCACCTTTGGTCATCAAGTGTGAAGGAATCGCGAATACAAGTGGCCAAATCCCCTAAGGTAGGAAGTTCAATCACAGGGAAGAGACTCACTGCTGTTTTGCTTAAAGAAGAGCCAGCTCAGGTGGTTCAAGCATCTGGTTAGGATGCCTCCTGAGTGTCTCCCTAGAGAGGTCCTCGATGAATGTGTCACTGGGACGAGACCCCGGGGCAGATGGAGGGATTACATCAGCTCTCTGGCCATGACCCGTCTCAGGATCAGAGGAAGTCACTAATGTTGCTCAGGAACCAACAAAGGATAAATGGTTGAAGATGGATGGATGGGCTGACCTTTGGTTCCATAGTTATAGGGAAAAACAAAAAGTTACAGTTTTAGCATCACCATGAGGCTGACTTATTGAGTTATTAATGCCTTTAATTTAAATAATCATTATGATATCCCGTCCAAGTGTTGTGACATTAGCCCATCCGGTTTCTGAGAGAAAAATGTGAGTTCTCGCATTTTCCCATGTAAGTGAATGGGACATTTTCTTATTTTCACCGCCGCCGGTAGGCCAACCGCAGGGTTTCCACTGCCAATTACGCAGTAGGGCAAAACACAACGATTTGTAGATTTCATTCTTGATTTATTTAATTTATCTAATAATCCGAACGCATCGTCTGACGATCGCTCCGTTGTTGACTTTCATTTGGGACATATTCATTTTGCACCCACACCCATTCTATCCCATGCAAGGCATTTACTCAGATTTGGCCCCTCAATGTACCCAGAGCACGGGTAAAACAACTACAACTAAACGTCACTTCCTGACTTTTGACCCGGAACTTTTTGCACAGATCGTGAGAGGACAGATTAGTGAAGCCACCAGAAACACCATGACATCATCACGCATCCTGTTTTGGAGATCTGGCGCTTCAAAATAAGAGTTTTTACCAAAGGCCATGGCCCATACCGTGGCATAGAGAATGAGGCAGAACACGACACCGTAGTCGTGTTTCGCAGTAAAAGAGTTAATGCACTACCAGTGTTGGTCAATATTACTTAGGAAAGTAACTTCTTTACTTTAATCGTTACCCCTTAGACAAAGTAATATCATTACTTTACTTATTACTGTAAGCGAAGCGTAATATATTACATAGTACGTTATTACTTTCCCAAGTTATCAACTCCCACCTTTGAAAAAATAGAGATGTACAACATAATCTGTTTAGCGAGCTCTTTTTAGAACTGAATCCAATTTATTGGAATAATAATAGTCTCCAACCCCACAAACTGCACCTGAAAACAAAGCCAACAAAATCCGACATTGTAAATGTCTCTTAGATTAAAAAAAAAAAAAAAAAAAAAACATAAATAAAAAGAGCACAGAGAAGCAATGGGCACATTTTAACCTTGAATCACAAAACAGAACTGCAACTAACAAAACAAGATTTCAAAATTTGTCTCTTTGACTTTTTAAACTTTTTCAGAATTGTTTTTAAAGACAGTTGTCTTGTATTTAAAAATAAAATACAAAATAAAACAGCAAGCGTTTTGTCGTGTACATAACTGTGCGCAGGATGCTGCGTGTGCACGGGATCTACATCTCGTGCACATCTGTTGTTACAGTATCTGTCGATAGCTTGTAAATCTTTTCTATTTTTGCCTGCAACAACAAGCTCATTTTAAACAAGTAACTTGGCGTTACTTGCAAAGTAATGCATTACTTATTCCCCATTTTGGCACAGTAATCTTGTTAATTTCATTTTGGAGCAAAAGTAATAATATTACAGTAACATGTAATCTAAAATTCGTTACTGCCCAACACTGTGCACTAGTAATTTAATTATTAGCAATTTGTTGATTTGAAAAAAAAAAAAAAAGAAAAGAAAAAAAAAGTGTTTCATTATTCTCTCACATCACCAAAAAAACATACAGGAGTAAAGTAGGATAGGGTAACTGACATGTATTCATTTCTAAAAGACAGAAAGAAGACCTTATCAATAGTACTTTAGTACCATCATTTGTTTTACAGAAACACTGTCAAGTGATTCAATTTGGCAAGCTAGAAGATTGTTCAGGTTGAAGCTCATTGATTCAATCTAGTGCTTCCCTGCAATCCACTTTGACTGCAATCAAGTGATAATTCAAAGGAGGTTGCTTATCAAGTCGATCTTCTCGACCTACTACATTGATAAGCCGTATGTGTGTTAAAACGGACTGCATCGCGACGTGCGGTCGAGGGCGGGGCTGAGGACGCTTATCAACACAATTGGCAGGCAGCATGTGACAAGACGTGACAAGATCGCCATAATAAGCAACCTGACTTGATTTTTTTTTTTTTTTTACCAGGGAGTTGTTATAAACTGATTTAAGGTTTAGATTAATGTGGCATTGACTTTGTGGTCCAATCAAAACCCTGTCATTCAGAATCAAGTATTGCAAAGACGCATTATAGAACATGGGTCAACTAATAGTCTATGTTTGTGTGTCTGCATGTTGAAACTACAACTAAATAGGTTTTATCCCTGTGTGCTTTCTTCCCATGTGTCTAAGTAGATTGGCTCTTTGCCCAAATTGTGCCGCACACAATGTACAAGTAAAGGCTTTTTCTCCTGTGTGAACCACCATGTGCCTTTTTACAGAACACTTCTCGCAAAATCTTTTGCCACAAACTGCACAGTTATAGGGCTTCTCGCCCGTATGGAACCTCATGTGTGTTCTTAAAACGGACTTCAACGGGGATTTCTCTCCACAAACAGTACAACTAAAGGCCTTTTCCCCTGTATGAATCATCATGTGGTACAATGGTACTTCCCCCCTGAAAGCTTTGCCACAAATTTTACAAATGCACTTTTGCTCTGCGTGAATAAACCTCATGTGTTTTTTTAGATGACCTGGTTGATTAAAGCTTTTGCCACACACTGTACATAGAAGGGGCTTTTCTCCAGTATGAGTTCTCATGTGCAACTGCAGATTGCCTCTCTGACTAAAGCCTTTGCCACAAATGGTACAAGTGCTTGTTTTTTCCCCTGTATGGGTCCTCATGTGCATGTTTAAGTTACTCTTCAGGGAACAGCATTTTCCACAAACCTCACAAGTAAAGGGCTTTACGCCTGTATGCAACCTCATGTGTATGTTTAAATAGTGCTTGTTGCAATAGCCTTTGCCACAAACCTCACAAGTAAAGGGCTTTTCTCCTGTATGAGTTCTCATGTGCAACTGCAGACTCCTTACGTGAATAAAGCCTTTGCCACAAACGGTACAAGTGCATGGTTTTACCCCTGTATGGATCCTCATGTGCATGTTTAAGCTACTCTTCAGGGAACAGCATTTTCCACAAACCTGACAAATAAAGGGTTTCTCCCGGTGTGAGACATCATGTGTCTGTTTAAATCCCGCTTGTCACAATAGCCTTTGCCACAAACCTCACAAGCATAGCGCTTTTCCCCTGTATGAGACACCATATGTCGTTTAAGGTCACTCTTGCGACTAAAGCATTTGCCACAAACCTCACAAGTAAAGGGCTTTATCCCTGTATGAGACCTCATGTGTATGTTTAAATGCTGCTTGTAATCACAGCTTTTGCCAAACACCTCACAAGTAAAGGGCTTTACTCCTGTATGAGACCTCATGTGTATGTTTAAATGCTGCTTGTAACGATAGCCTTTGCCACACACCTCACAAGTATAGCGCTTTTTCCCTGTATGAGACACCATATGTCGTATAAGTTGACTCTTGTGATTAAAGCCTTAGTCACAAACCTCACAAGTAAAGGATGTCTCTCCTGTATGAGACACCATATGTAGGTCCTGGGACAGCGTCTTGCTCAAAGACAATGTTTGCCCATCCACATCTCTAAAGGGTTTTTCTCCCGGTGTGAGACATCATGTGTCTGTTTAAATCCCGCTTGTCACAATAGCCTTTGCCACACACCTCACAAGTATAGCGCTTTTCCCCTGTATGAGACACCATATGTCGTTTAAGATCACTCTTGCAACTAAAGCATTTGCCACAAACCTCACAAGTAAAGGCCTTTACCCCTGTATGAGACCTCACGTGTGTGTTTAAATGCTGCTTGTAACGATAGCCTTTGCCACACACCTTACAAGTATAGCACTTTTCCCCTGTATGAGACACCATATGTCGTTTGAGATCACTCTTGCAACTAAAGCATTTGCCACAAACCTCACAAGTAAAGGGCTTTACCCCTGTATGAGACCTCATGTGTGTGTTTAAATGCTGCTTGTAACGATAGCCTTTGCCACACACCTTACAAGTATAGCACTTTTCCCCTGTATGAGACACCATATGTCGTTTAAGTTGACTCTTGTGATTAAAGTCTTTGCCACAAACCTCACAAGTAAAGGCTGTCTCTCCTGTATGAGACACCATATGTAGGTCCTGGGACAGCGTTTTGCTCAAAGACAATGTTTGCCCATCCACATTGTGTGTCTTTCGTGACTGCAGTGTCTCTAAAGCTACATGGCCCTCCCTGGTGTCCTCCCAACCCTCATCAATATCTTCAGTGTCAGATTCAGAGCTGTGTGAGGACAGGAGCTGGTCGTCAGCAGTTGGTTGTGATGTCCCACAGTCCTCGACATCAGTTTGTGGTTGCATGTGCTCAGCTGGGGTGCTGGCTACAGGCTCTGTGTCATCACCATCTTTGCTTTTCACTGTTAAAAAACAATCAAACTTTTCCCCTGTATGAGACACCATATGTCGTTTAAGTACACTCTTGCAACTATAGCATTTGCCACAAACCTCACAAGTAAAGGCCTTTACCCCTGTATGAGACCTCATGTGTACGTTTACATGCTGCTTGTAACGATAGCTTTTGCCACACAATTCACAGGTAAAGGGCTTTACTCCTGTATGAGACCTCATATGTATTTTTAAATAATGCTTGACACAAAAGCCTTTGCCACACACTTCACAAGTATAGCGCTTTTCCCCTGTATGAGACACCATATGTTGATTAAGATTACTCTTGCAACTAAAGCATTTGCCACAAACCTCACAAGTAAAGGGCTTTACCCCTGTATGAGACCTCATGTGTATGTTTAAATAATGCTTGTCACGATAGCCTTTGCCACACACCTCACAAGTATAGTGCTTTTCCCCTGTATGAGACACCATATGTTGTTTAAGTTTACTCTTGCAATTAAATCCTTTGCCACAAACCTCACAAGTAAAGGATGTCTCCCCTGTATGAGACACCATATGTAGGTCCTGGGACAGCGTCTTGCTCAAAGACAATGTTTGCCCATCCACATCTCTAAAGGGTTTCTCCCCGGTGTGAGACATCATGTGTCTGTTTAAATCCCGCTTGTCACAATAGCCTTTGCCACACACCTCACAAGTGTAGCGCTTTTCCCCTGTATGAGACACCATATGTCGTTTAAGGTCACTCTTGCAACTAAAGCATTTGCCACAAACCTCACAAGTAAAGGGCTTTCTCCCTGTATGAGACCTCATGTGTATGTTTAAATGCTCCTTGTAACGATAGCCTTGGCCACAAACCTCACAAGCATAGCGCTTTTCCCCTGTATGAGACACCATATGTCGTTTAAGTTTACTCTTGCAATTAAATCCTTTGCCACAAACCTCACAAGTAAAGGGCTTTACCCCTGTATGAAACCTCACGTGTGTGTTTAAATGGTGCTTGTAACGATAGCCTTTGCCACACACCTCACAAGTATAGCGCTTTTCCCCTGTATGAGACACCATATGTAGTTTAAGAACACTCTTCTGACTATAGCATTTTCCACAAACCTCACAAGTGAAGGGCTTTACCCCTGTATGAGACCTCATGTGTATGTTTAAATATTTCTTGTTGCAATAGCCTTTGCCACAAACCTCACAAGTACAGCGCTTTTCCCCTGTATGAGACACCATATGTTGTTTAAGAGCACTCTTGCAACTAAAGCATTTGCCACAAACCTCACAAGTAAAGGGCTTTACCCCTGTATGAGACCTCACGTGTGTGTTTAAATGCTGCTTGTAACGATAGCCTTTGCCACACACCTTACAAGTATAGCGCTTTTCCCCTGTATGAGACACCATATGTCGTTCATGTTTACTCTTGTGATTAAAGCCTTTGCCACAAACCTCACAAGTAAAGGATGTCTCCCCTGTATGAGACACCATATGTAGGTTAAGTTCACTCTTGTGACTATAGCATTTGCCACAAACCTCACAAGTAAAGGGTGCTTGTTTAGTTTGAGTGCCTTCTTTAACATCACACTTTTGACTACTGCCTGTGTGAACCAGCATGTGTCTGTTTACAGAAGACTTATCACTAAAGTTTTTGCCACAAACTGCACAGTTATAGGGCTTCTCGCCTGTAGAAATAGTACAATGGAAGCTCTTCTTCCCTGTGTGTCTTTGTTTGGGTGATTTTAGATCCTGGGACAGCGTCTTGCTCAAAGACAATGTTTGCCCATCCACATTGTGTGTCTTTCTTGACTGCAGTGTCTCTAAAGCTAAATGGCCCTCCCTGGTGTCCTCCCAATCCTCATCAATATCTTCAGTGTCAGATTCAGAACTGTGTGAAGCAGATGGTCGTGATGTCCCACAGTCCTCGACATCAGTTTGTGGTTGCATGTGCTCAGCTGGGCTGCTGGTTACAGGCTCTGGGTCACCACCATCTTTGCTTTTCACTGTTAAAAAACAAACAAACATCGATTTTCTTTTTGTTGATGATTTTTTTAATGTACCATAAAACTCTTTCTGCTATGGGTGGGTGAGGAAGATATCAATGTCTTGTAGCTTCTCTGAAAAATCAACATTTGGTAAAATTATTACAGCAAAAGTATCAATCACAGGGTCTTGTTCACGAGTGAGGAGAACGCAGAGATCAGCCAGAAAATCAGAGCAGCAGAGGGCAGTACTGCAGTCACTGTACTGCACTGTTGTGACGAAAAGAGAGTTGAGCCGGTTGAGGAGTTGAGAAGGCAAAGCTCTCTGTCTGCTGAGCAATCTTCGTTTCTACTCTCACCTACGGTCATCAAGTGTGAAAGAATAAGGTCGCGAATACAAGTGGCCAAATCCCCTAAGGTGAGAAGCTCAGACACGTGGAAGAGACTCACTACTGCTTTGCTTGAAGAAGAGCCAGCTCAGGTGGTTCGGGCATCTGGTTAGGATGCCTCCTGAGCGTCTCCCTAGGGAGGTCCTTGAGAGGTCCCCACTGGGACGAGACCCCGGGGCAGATGGAGGGATTACATCAAGGGTTTTCAACAGGTGGTCCGGGGACCACCAGTGATCCCTGAGAGGATTCCAGGTGGTCCCCAGGCCAAATGGTGGAAAGTTGGTTAACCAGATGTAACTCTTGAGTGTGAAAATGAAACCAAATGGACCCTTGCGGGTTAGAATATTCATCATCTGAATTAGCACCACTTAATTAAGAAGTCTACACTATTTTGTTTGCAAAATCCAGCCTGGAATTGTGAACAAAACCAAAAGAATTCTTAGGTTTTAGGTTTATGGGGTGAAAATGTAATCAAGTGGTGGTCCGTGGCTCAAATGCTGAATAAATGGTGGTCCCTGGGATGAAAAAGGTTGAAAACCCCTGGATTACATCAACTCTCTGGCCAACTCTCTGCCAACTCAAACCTCAAAAACTGTCTTCAAAACGTCAGTAACAGCATATACAGAAAAAAACACTATTTCAAAGCTTAAACTTTCTAAGGGGCCTTGAAATGGAAGTGATACTAATGGAACAATCACATTTTTGATGTGTAGATCTTGTTGAGCCAGTTATTGTGATGTGATGTGAGTACTTGCATTTTCCCATGTAAGTGAATGGGACACATTTTCTTACTTTCACTGCCACCGGTAGGCCAACCGTCCGTGCATTTTACGGCCAACTGAATTCTCATTTCGTTTTTGACAAACAGTATTCAGTTTAGGTCCTGTGTTCTGAATACTGTTTCTCAAAAACGGGAAATTGTTAATTAAAAATAGGAAAAAGGTTTATTTTTCTTAATACTGTTTAGAAATCTTTCCTTAAAACTTAAAAATAGGTTTTTAAAACGCCTATATGACCTAATTCCTTACTTTCTTCGGTGCGGCCCCCCTCAGAATGGTGATTTCAGTACCATCGCGCTCCTGTACTGAATTCTGTTTTTTCCTCTCGCTCAGAGCGTGGGGGCGTGGCGCGGAGCTCTTGATTGACAGCTCGGTTACTGCTGCAGTTACTACAAGGAGACACACGCGGCGCTGTTGGCGCTGTTGTACTAGCAGATAATATTATGGATTAGAGTAGACAATATTATTATACATTTATCCTTTATTATATTTAGATATATATTTACACCCTTTAGCGCTGCCGTAATTTTAAATAAATTAGCCCGCTTTTTGGTTGCATATTAACACAGCGCTGTTATTACATTCTGATTAGACATTGATGATTGATGCATCCTCCTCTGTGTCAACTCTTAAATAGTGCTGGAATGAGTTTGGACGTGCACATCCCGCGACAACCACGGCACCCACTTGACTACTGTCCTGTCTGTCACTGTGGTCCGTCCGTGACACCATGATCACGCTGCAGTGTGCGCTCAATAGTTAGAAATAATAGCTCTGTGGCTGGTTACAGGGTAGTTAAGAAGATGCAATCAAAATGCCGCTAACGCCAATTTATTTAAAATGACGGCAGTGGGTATAAATATTATCTAAATGATAAAGGATAAATGTATATAGACTACAAAACTTCAATGACTTTGGCACCTTGTTTGGCACCTTGACGGCCCAAGTGGCATTATAGTGACCCACCTCTATAAACACTTAATTGAACAAATAAACTATACCTGTAACATAACGGGTTGCATAATAATGATTAATGACACAGATGACGAGGTACTTAGCCTATTACCAGGTAGGCCTCTTCAACATGTCTGTCTGTCTTTCTGTCTGTCTCAGGCTACTTTATTAAGAGTTGACACAGAGGAGGATGCATCAATCATCAATGTCTAATCAGAATGTAATAACAGCGCTGTGTTAATATGCAACCAAAAAGCGGGCTAATTTATTTAAAATTACGGCAGCGCTAAAGGGTGTAAATATATATCTAAATATAATAAAGGATAAATAATAATATTGTCTACTCTAATCCATAATATTATCTGCTAGTACAACAGCGCCAACAGCGCCGCGTGTGTCTCCTTGTAGTAACTGCAGCAGTAACTGAGCTGTCAATCAAGAGCTCCGCACCACGCCTCCACGCTCTGAGCGAGAGGAAAAAACAGAATTCAGTACAGGAGCGCGATGGTACTGAAATCACCATTCTGAGGGGGGCCGCACCGTAGAAAGTAAGGAATAAAGTCATATAGGGGTTTTAAAAACCTATTTCTAAGTTTTAAGGAAAGATTTCTAAACAGTATTAAGAAAAATAACCCTTTTCCCTATTTTTAATTTACAATTTCCCGTTTTTGAGAAACAGTATTCAGAACACAGGACCTAAACTGAATACTGTTTGTCAAAAACGAAATGAGAATTAAGTTGGCTGTAAAATACACGGACCGCCAACCGTAGGGTTTCCACCGCCAATCACGCAGTAGGGCAAAACACAACGAAAAACACAACGTAGATTTCTCTCTTTAATTCATCTATTAATCTGAGCGCATCGTCTGACGATCGCTCCGTTGTTGACTTTCATTTGGGACATATTCATTTTGCACCCACACCCATTCTATCCCATGCATTCAAATGGCATTTATTCAGATTTGGCCCCTCAATGTACCCAGAGCACGGGTAAAACAACTAGAACTAAAGGTCACTTCCTGACTTTTGACCCGAGGACAGATTAGTGAAGACACCAGAAACACCATGACATCATCACGCATCCTGTTTTGGAGATCTAGCACTTCAAAATAAGTGTTTTTTTTTTTTTTTTTTTTTTTTACCAAATGCTGTGGCCTGAGCCGTGGCACAGAGAATAAGGCAGAACACGACACTGTCGTCGTGTTTCGCGTTAAAAGAGTTAACCCAGATAGCAAAATCCATTGATTCAACGTTGAATCAATGGATTCAACATTGATTCAACGTTGAATCAATGGATTTTGCTATCTGGGAATGCACTACTAATATGGGTGTATATAGATCAAAATTAGTGCACTCAAAGTCTTGGTCTAGTCAGCAAACAATTGCACTTTTACTCCAAAAACAAATAGGGCGAGGAATAATGATAATTCAATCTTGTCCCGAGTGGTTCATTGTGCACGACTGAGTGATGATTTCTGTAGTCTCGAGGGCAGGCGCAGGGTGCACGTGCCCTACAATACTGGCCACTAGGCTTCACAATTAATCGAAGACAAATTGCAATCGAAAATCGTGGTTTTCCTCTTTCAGTGCACATTTAGGGTAGAACTGTGCTACACTGGTTCATAGCCTACCTTACCGTACAAAGTGTTCTGTTGAATAAGAAAAGAAAAATGCAATGTGTTCTGCTGTTTACTTTAAGAAAAGGTAGTCCAAGACTCCAATAACAGAAAGGAAATACTTGGGGCAAAAAGACTACTTGGATATTCATTAAAAAGAAAGAAAAGTGAGGATTGCATTTTATCCATCTTTGTTCAATAAGACCACCCTTACTCTGTTCAAATACATGTTGTCTCTTTTGTAATTTTACCCACAAAAAAGAAGAAAAAAAAAAAAAAAACGAAATTGAGAGATTTTCAGAGGAAAAAAAATCGACGTTTTATTTTAGGCAAAATCGCGAAGCCCCAGTGGACACCATGTTCATTTCATCAAGACATTTAGAGATGTACAGATAAGTCACTTCTGTAAAGCCAGAAGCAGCAAATCATAGCGGGGGCAGAAAGAGAGAAAATGGGGTAAACGTGCCTTAGTTGACTCTTCTAGTATAGATATTATAGTTCATGGTGAGCACTGAGCACTGAGTCACTGCTGGCACAATAGTGATATATAACAAGCGCCCCTACATTCAGCAAACATTTAGTCACCTCATGCCATCTGCTGGGTCTTTTGTGCCATAGCCTGATCAGAGCATGATTTGTGAACGTTCAACTTGGTCTCCACTGGGCATGTCCATTTCCTTCCATGGATCAAAGTGGACGCCACCGTAGGAGACTCCGCCATACTTCGCAGTAGGCTACAATTCAAATACAACTACATCAAAAGTGAACAGCACTAGTTAAGCACCACACTTGCTCATTTCATCAAGAGAAATGAGTGAGATAGGAGCGCTCCTACTTTCAGCAAGTAGGGGCACTTTCACGCCATTTGCTGGGCCACTTGTGCCATAGCATGATTTGTTCTCGTCAAACCTCCTGGTCTCTAATGCGCATGTCTGTTTCCTTCCATGAACCAAAGTGAACTCCCCTGTAGATGTTGTTGCTTCCCATCCTCTTTAAACAGTCCTTGGTCTCAACTGCACGTCTCTTTCCTTACACGAACCAAAGTGAACTCCCCCGTAGGTCTCATCACTTCCGTTCCTCTTTGAATAGTCCTTGACTGCATCTACGTAGGTTTCCCCCCTGTGTGTTTCCTCCTCACATGTTTTTGCAGATTACTCATTTGACTAAATTGTTTTGCACACCATGTGCAAGTAAAGGGGTTTTCTCCTGTATGGACCCTCATGTGTATTTTTACATAGCCTTTCTGACTAAAGCCTTTCCCACAAACTCCACAGTTATAGGGCTTCTCACCTGTATGGATCCTCATGTGTGTTTTTAAAGTGGTCTTGAAAGTGAATTTCTTTCCACAAACAGTGCAACTGAAGGGCTTTTCCCCTGAGTGTGTCTTCATGTGTGAATAATAATCTCCCTTGAGACCTTTTCCACAAATGTCACAAATTACAGACTTTTCTTCTGAGTGCGTTTGAATGTGTTTTTTTAGATGACTTGAGTGATTAAAGCTTTTGCCACACACTGTACATGCAAAGGGCTTTTCCCCTGTATGAGTTCTCATGTGCAACTGCAGATTGCCTGTTTGACTAAAGCCTTTGCCACAAACGGTACAAGTGAATGGTTTTTCCCCTGTATGGGTCCTCATGTGACTGTTTAAATTTGTCTTTAAGGAACAACATTTCCCACAAACCTGACAAATAAAGGATTTCTCCCTGTGTGAGAATTCATGTGTAGTGTTAGACTATTCTTATTACTAAAGCATTTTCCACAAACCTCACAAGTAAAGGGCTTTACCCCTGTATGAGAGCTCATGTGTATGTTTAAAACTTTCTTGTTGCAATAGCCTTTGCCACAAACCTCACAAGTACAGCGCTTTACCCCTATATGAGACACCATATGTAGTTTAAGATTACCCTTGCGTTTAAATCCTTTGCCACAAACCTCACAAGTAAAGGGTCTTTCCCCTGTATGAGACACATATGTTTTTTAAGAATACTTTCGTGACTATAGCATTTTCCACAAACCTCACAAGTAAAGGGCTGTACCCCTGTATGAGACACCATATGTAGTTTAAGAGTACTCTTGCGACTATAGCATTTTCCACAAATCTCACAAGTACAGCGCTTTACCCCTGTATGAGACACCTGTAGTTTAAGATTACTCTTGTGACTACTGCCTTTGCCAGAAATAGTACAACGAACACCCTTTTTCCCTGTGTGACTTTGTTTTGCTGATTTTCGGTCCTGGGACAGTGTCCTGCTCAACGATTGTTCGTTCCCTTCGACATCATGCGTCTTTTGTGATTGCAGTGTGTTTAAAGCTAAATGGCCCTCCCTGGTGTCCTCCCAATCACCATCGATATCTTCAGTGTCAGATTCAGAACTGTGTGAAGACAGGAGCTGGTCTTCAGCAGTTGGTTGTGATTTTCCACAGTCCTCTGCATCAGTTTGTGGTTGCCTGTGTTCAGTTGAGGTGCTGGCTACAGGCTCTGTCTCTCGGCCATCGCCTTTAATTTCCACTGCAATAGACAAATGAATAAATAAATAAAATCAGTAGGACCAGGATATTAACACAGAATGTAATTGCAGGACACTGTCACTAGATGACATTCAGACTGACCAGCAAATCCACCCAGGGCACTGGATGCATAAGAAAACAGTCGACACGACGAGAACGTAGGTGTGCTCCATCACAGTCAGTACAGAAACCCAACATAGTTAAGAAAGCAGGCGACGCCACCTCTTCCACTGGTGTCTCTGGTTTCCATGGTGACGCTCCTCTACAGCGTAGCTCTCGTACACGTTAACAAAAAAGCCAAAAGCCGCAAGGCTTACGCATCAAGCACCGAATCATTCGCAGGTGGTGCTGTACGTCCCAAGTCGGAGGATCTTAAGCTGGCTAATAGCACCACCAGACAGTCTACCAAACAGGAGGAAGCTACTGAGATCAATTTGCTTGTACCCGTGGAAGGGAAATCCATAATTCTTCAAAAATGGAATACAGCACAGTTACGTGCAATTACTTAACTCAATAACTGCTAAGCATTCCAGAAAAAAAGGGGTTTGAGCTGTGCTAAGCTCGTTGAGTGATGTCACTAGTGATGTCACTAATAAAAACAAAGGCCAATAAAAAACAAAGTCCTATAGCGACATATACATGCCATATACCGTCAGAAAGAGCACAATCGCTGCTTTCACTAAAAAAAAAAAAAAAAATGCATTCATACCACCTATCGTTCAGGACTTATTGCCATTTGAATGCTATAGAGACATGAGCAGTCTTGTAAAAATACATTATGAAGAGACATTGACAGACAAATATATATATGAACCAAATGAAGATATTGTACATGCTGTACACCGAATGACAGCCCCATTTGTCCACTTTTTCATCCCATCTTCTGTTTGTCTGTAATTGCCATTTGAATTCAACTTGCGTTGTGGGCCAACACCATATAATTTATGGAATAATATTTTTCAGGTCTATATAATATAATTATGTTGACAGTAATATATAAAAAACATATACCATATGAAAGGGCACACCCTCTGCTCTAATAAGAAAAGAAGAGAAACAATTATGGCATCTACAGTTCACCAGTTATTGAGGTTTTATGTCAGACATCCCTGCAATAGATGGATGTCAGAGAAATGCCTCGGATCCGTTGCTTGTGTGTGTGTGTGTGGGGGGGGGGGGGGTTGTGTGTGTGTGTGTGTGTGTGTGTGTGTGTGCTTGCGCAACGTTTAGCTAGCTCAAGCTAACTCGGACATAAGATGCTGATCGCACGCACACACACACACACACACCACACACACACCACACACACACACACACACACACACACACACACACACCACACACACACCACACACACACACACACACACACACACACACACACACACACACACACACACACGGTCCGTTCGACCATTAGCCGACACTGGTTTCAGCCCCAGCTGCAGGCAGAGCCACAGAGAGAGAGAGAGAGAGAGGGAGATAAATAGAGAAAGAAAGATGAAATTCCCATGCCAGTATCAACCACACAATATCCAGATGGCCAAAGTAAAATAATCTAATCCAATTGATGGAAAAAAAAAAACAAGCAATCGAAGTCCTGGTGCTGTTTTGCCAGCGACAACAGAGCACAGTAGTTAGCCTGTGCCACCCCGTTGACCGGAGCCTCTGTTGCCTGTGTGTTTTTCTTCCTCAAAGCACAAAAAATGGGTAGGTGGGCGGAGTTTTGGTTGTGACGTCGCCAGGGCTTAAAGCAACAGTATACTACAGAACCAACTTGGATTTATGCATTCAGATTACATTATAATTGAACAAATGATGGTTTATGATCATTGTCATTGCCGCACGGGGGCACAAATTCCTCCAAAACGTGTGTGTGTGTGTATATATATATATATATATATATATTATATATATATATATATATATATATATATATATATATATATATATATATATATATATATATAATATATATATATATGGATTCAGCAGTTAAATTGTTAAAGACTTCTCATATCATTGCGCCTTGACAAGCCACGTAACAAAATTGACGTTATGAAGTATTATCGTGGGCATTGAGGAAACTGTCCAGCTAGAATTAACTTTTTCGCTGCCTGTAGTGCTTCTTGGTAGCCATTCAATTCCATTCTATGACACATGTCATATAATTATGACAGCAGCTGACAGTGTTACCACAGGCTACTACGCTTTTCCTGTTAATACAAACAGTTGGATGACAGCAGCGATGCGAGAGGAAGGACAGAATAAATATCAAAATAGGCAGCGCCTCAGGGCAGTACACTCAAGAATGAATGCATTGCAGATACAGAGTGCCAAAAATATTGCTATTAATGGAGTTGGATTTACAAGACAAAGGAGACCAGGGAGGTGACAAATGAAGAGGAACAATACATGTTGAAATAAGTCTGGCGCAATTACGAAAAATAACCATAGGTTTAGCCGACTAAAATTCTTTATGTAATCAAATGGAAAGAACACTGAAGAATGAGTCAGATGCCGTTGTGTGTCCATCCAGGCTCTTCATTTTGAACCCTTATTTTTGAAGTGCCACATCTCCGAAACTGGATGTAGGTGATGTTCATGTTTATGGAGTTTTGACCATTCTGCCCTCCAAATCTGTGCAAAATATCCGTGTCGCGAGCAGAGATGGGTGTAGTGTTAATATCAAGGGTGGATCTAGGCATGGGCATGGGGACGCAATGTCCTAAACGCAGTCTGCCCAGCAATCACGATGGCATGAAAACAACCCAAGCTATTTCAAATTAATTGCTTATATTTAAAATGATACTAACTAACTACAGTTGTGGCACCACTAACTCAACATTTCATCTTTGAAAACAAAAACTGTGTGTCAGACTATAGCTTTATGGTGCTGTGTGTCTGTTGCAACTTAAACCCCCCCCCCCCATTATGAAAGGTTTTTCGCCCTGGGTAATATGAAAATCTTATTACAGTAATAATATTACTGTTCTTGAAAAAGTTAATAACGAGATTACCTCCTATGAAACATCAATAATTATTGCAGTTACTTATCCGAATAATACTGATTACTTTCGTCATGCTACGTTTAAACAGATTGCGTTGGTGAAGGGAGATGAGCTAATGCTACTTTACTTTGACCTAAAAAAGTGTGTTGAAGAACAAGCTGCAGCTATATTTAGAGTCAGTCGTGCAAAGACATCTTAGTATCAAAGTTGTGAAATCGAAGGGTCAGAAATGGGGCAATCGAGAGCACTTTGTGCAGCATGTTGTCCCTATTTATCGCCAGATTATGTAATGTGTTAATATTACTCTTGGGCAAGTAATAATTAATGTATATAATTATTCCCTAAAGGTGTAATAAGTAACATATTACTCTCCTAGTAATATTGCCCAATACTGGTCGTGAGTCCTGGATGCATCGCTGTCTGCCATTGAAATCGGCTGGATTGCCGGGGGAACAAAAAGACATTGAGGGGTAGAATTTTCAAATTGCCCATTCTGTCCCAAATGAAATGCAACAAAACGATGACACATTCCCTGCCAAACATTTGGATCAAAAGATCAATTAAATTTAACGATACCATCCCTAGACAAAACTAGGCAAAGTGCAAAACCTACAGGGACACGAGGCCAAACACCAAAGTATACGGTTACGACGAGTGGAGAAAGAACTACTGGCTAACTAGGAAGAACTACTGCCTAACGAGGAAAGTGACAACAACACTCGTGAGGGCTGCGACTCCGGTGAACAACTTGAGATGGGAGCTGCCACTGCAAACCTCTGTGTGTGTGTGTGTGTGTGTGTGTGTGTGTGTGTGTGTGTGTGTGTGTGTGTGTGTGTGTGTGTGTGTGTGTGAGTGTGTGTGTGTGTGTCGTGTGTGGTGTGTGTGAAGGGGAAAGAGCCAGGTAGGTATTGAGCAAGTGTTAACAGTTTTGGATTCTTCATTTTAGTTTAAGTTTATTTGTTACATTTTGTTTTCTAATTCAGTTAGTTTTAGTAAATTTCTTGTAGAGCAGATTTCGCCTATTATCTCCAACTCCAACTCAATAGTTTTAATCGTTGACCTTCATACCCAACAAGGTACAGCATTTGTAGAAGCAGCAATAGCCACTGCTAAAACACGTGTAGTGTAGCAGTGCTCCATGAATGTGCAAAAATGGAAGGTGATTGGTATTCAAGCAGATTTTTTTTTTTAACGTCTGTGTTATGGAATTCAGCAGTGGGCAGAAAGACTAGAAGCACCTCCTGCTCTGCTGGTCACAGGCCTACTGTAGATACAATTTGGAATTTAAAAGAATATTTCACTTTCAAAAAAAAAAAACCCTTTGGCCGGTGTTATGGTCTACTCAAGCTCATGTGAACACCATAGACAGTTTATAACTTTTAGACCGATATTTGACGCCCATTTTACCTGCCCCATCCTATTATACATAGCCTGCTGCGCTCTGATTTGATTTCACTAACGTGTCGTCATCTCGGTCCTCCCTTGTACCGCCCGTCCCTGCTGTTGTACGTCAATCATTTAGAGCGACGCCACCCGGAAGGTTGACACCCCCCTCAAGGCCACTTTCCAACGGCGGTTAGTCCAGGCTTTCCGTTTTCGCGCAAGGCGGACGAAAATGAACAGCCTGGGTGTCGAGGCTATATTATACATAACTGACCTATTTTAAAAATAAATGAAAAACGTAATGAGAAAGCACAGCGCCCTCATACTGTATTAGGAGGACAATATCAGTCACCCAGAAAAAAAAAAAAAGATTGGATGTATGATGATCATGGTTTAAAAAAGTACCTGAAAGTTTTTATAACTTTAACGGGTAAAGTTGACTCAAATGTTTGTTAATTTTAGTATTCATTGTGTGTGTGTCTGTGTGTGTGTGTGTGTGTGTGGTGTGTGTGTGTGTGTGTGTGTGTTTTAGTTAGTATTAGTAAACTATTAAAACCCTGCTTTGAGCTGCACTCACTGTCTGAGGCTGAGACAGAGAGGGAATTCATCCTGAATAGTCACTACAGGTTTAAACCACAGCAAATAAAAACACTACATACCATCCTGAATAACTCCACTTTACGGTTCCAGCTCTGGGTCCAACAATCCACGTCGATGTGCCTCTGCAACATGGATGTCTTCTGGGGACCGGTCCTTTGGATACTGTAGAACTCTGTCTGTGTTGTTCTGGGAAAGAAATAAAAAGGTTAGCATTCTGCTAGCCTGGTCTAGCCCTCAATGATTTTGGCTTGGGGGCGGGGGTGTCGTGGGATCCACACGGCGGAAGTGCTGCGCTCTGATTTGATCTACTAACGTGTCGTCATCTCGGGCCCCTCCCGCGCCCGTCCACTGCTGTTCTACGTCACTTCATTTAGAGCGACGCCCACCCCGGAAAGTTGACACGCCCTCAAGGCACTTTCCAACGCGCGTTAGTCCAGGCTTTCCGTTTTCGCGCAAGGCGGACGAAAATGAAAGCCTGGGTGTCGAGGCTAGCATTCTGCAAACTCAAAGTCTGTATAGTTGATCCAAACATTGGGTGGAATTCTCGAATGCTATTGCCCATTACATCGATCGCAGTCGCAGTCAATCACTATAGCGTTGGGCAAGTACACCGCGTTCCAAATTATTATGCAAAATCATGTTTTTGTTTGATTTTCCAACCATATTTGATGCAAATGATGATCAGCATAATTTTCAAGTCATTAGCTGTCAATTTTTATTTCAAATGTTATTGAAAAAACCTACTAATGAAACAGAATTTAGATTAATAAATTAAAAACTTGGAACAGTGCGTTTCGCACTGTTCCAGATTATTATGCACATCATAGTTTCAAGACATTTTCTAGTTTGTAAAGAACTGAAAATAGTAATTTATTGAATTCATAGCAATAATGAGGTCATATGTACTGGGAAAACTAGCTATTTCAATCCATAACATCTTAACAGGTCAAGTTACATGCTAAAATAGGACCCCTTGTTTGATAGCAGCTTGCGTCCATCAAACTTGTGAGTTTATGGAGAGTTTCTGCTTGAATGTCTTTGCAGAATGTCAGAACAGCCTCCCAGAGTTGCTAATTGGATGTGAACTGCCTCTCCACCCTCTATACTGTACATGAAGACCATTTTTCAAAACAGTCTTGTTCACTGATGAGTGCCGTGCAACCCCTGGATGGTCCAGATGGATGGAGTAGTGGATGGTTGGTGGCATGGCCACCAAGTCCCAACAAGGCTGTGACGTCAGCAAGGAGGTGGCGGAGTCTGTTTGGGCCGGAGTCCTAGGGAAAAGACCTGGTCGGCCCCTTTAGATCTTTCGCTCGAGGATGCTCCACACATTCTCAATAGGATTGAGGTCAGGGGGAGGGGGGGATGGGGGCCACACCAATCTTTTTTTCCCCCTTTTATGCCCATAGCAGCCACTGAAGCTGAGGTATTCCTTGCAGCATGAGATGGTGCATTGTCGTGCTTGAAGATGATTTTGTTTCAGAAAGCATGATTCTTCGCTTTTGTACAGTGGAAGAAAGTGGTCAGTCAGAAACTCAACATACTCTGCAGAAGTCATTTTCACACCTTTAGGGACCCTAAAGGGTCCCTACTTGCTGACGTCGCAGCCTTATTGGACGGCACTCATCAGTGAACAAGACTGTTTGAAAATTGTCTTCATGTACGTATGAGGGTGGAAGGCAGTTCACACCATCAGCAACAACTCTGGGAGGCTGTTCTGACATCCTGCAAAGACACTCAAGCAGAAACTCTCCATAAACTCACAAGTTTTGATGGACACAAGCTGCTATCAAACAAGGGGTCCCCATGTTAACATGTAACTGGACCTGTTAACATGTTTGGATTGAAAATAGCTTTTTTTCCCAGTACATATGACCTCATTATTGCTATGAATTTCACAAATTACTATTTTCAGTTCTTTACAAACTAGAAAATGTCTTGAAACTATGATGTGCATAATAATTTGGAACAGAGCTTTTTAAGTTTTTAATTTATTTTCTAAATTCTGTTTTCATAAGGAGGTTTGTTCAATAACATTTGAAATAAGAATTGACAGCTAATGACTTGAAAATTATGCTGATCAGCATTTGCATCAAATATGTTGGAAATCAAACAAAAACATGATTTGCATAATAATTTGGAACGCGGTTTATATCGCTAGGCCCGTGACATGAAAAAGATAAAGGGAATACAAATAAAAGAAGGGGGAGGGTGGAAAAACGCAAACTCCGTTCACTTTCATGGGGCCTGCTAATGCTGGCTATTCTGCTTAGACTTCTATGGAGAATGGGACAACCGGAGTTATGGAGTGCATGGTGTCTATGAACGGAGCGAGTGTTTTTCTCTGCCGGGTCAATGTCACGTCAATGTCACAGTACTACAACTAGAAGGTCAGACAGCCACGCACGCACAGGCAGAGACAGCAGAGAGAGGAAGAAAAGAAGCTGCTTTTGTGACTTTATACCAGGGTTTACGGTTATCAAGTGGTACGGGGACGGGGGACCACCATTATTTGGACTTTAGAGAAATTGGTTCTATAAGGCATATGGAACCAAATGGACCCAAGTGTTTTTCATTTTGCACATGTACAAGTTGCCGCCAGGGCCGCGGCGCGCTAAACAGTCTGAGTGCAGTTTGTCCATGATCCATGACTAGTGATGTCGGAAGAAGCGCAGTAAGCCTCTGCCAAGCACACGCCTGCATCGCGACCAAAAAATGTGCAGCTCAGCTTCGTGTTATTGTTTTTGCTTCCTTGAACGTCAGAGGAGGAGTAGACATTGCAACGTATGGGCGTTTGGACCAAATTGTTGGCTGCATTGCAGCCAATCAGGTCTGGGGCCTGGTGTGTAAGCCAAAGGCCAAACCACCAGACCTGAGCCTTGGGCTTACAAATAATTATCCATAATAATTAATTCTGCAATTCAAAAACTCGGTATTACTCGGTATTGATTTCCAATATCGCGATAAACGGTAATACCGGTATATTGCCCAAGACTAATGGCGTCCAATATGGCCCCCAAAAGTCATTAAAATAGCTTAACTTCTTCATTATCCAACAAGAGAAATACTTCTTGTGTCTAACCCCATCTTTTGTGGGTGTTTTGTTAGCGTAACATTCGACTTTGGAGAAATTGAATGCCAGAAGAATGCTTTGCGGTGGCTGAGACCAGAGCCATAGAGTAATGCATGAGACGAAGCAGTGAATGGTCCTGAAAGGTTTTATAACATCAGTCCTATTCAATAGCCCTTTTTATGTGTGAACACCAGTGTTGGGGAATATTACTTAGGAAAGTAATATATTACTTATTACTTATTACCCCTTTAGAAAAGAAATAATATTACACTACTTATTACTTTGATGCAAAAGTAATATGTAGTATATTACATAATACTTTTTTATATTACTTTTGCACCCAGATCCCTGAAAAAAGGAAAGTAGCTACAACTACACAATCTGTCAGCTTCTTTTAGAGCTGAATCTAAAGAAGAAGAATAACAAGAGTCACCAATCAGCCAAACATCAATTGGGTGACTGTTGCCCCCACCACCTGACTACGGATAAGCAGGTTAAGATGGATGGATGTAGGCCTATTTAGATGAATGTATTTAGATGAATGAATACAGGCATCCCACCCTGGAAAAAAATACTAAAAATAATTAATATTTATATGCCACACATGATTAACATAGCCTACCATAGAAACATAGTTGCAGTAGGCTGTTATTTCAGTCAGTGGATTGTTATTTGGTTACAGTTCTGTCTGTCAACTATGTTTTAATGCAAAATTTAAAAATGTATGATAAACATACATAAGCAAAAATCTTTTTTTGATTAATATTGAGTATATTAGGGCTTATAGCTCCAGTGGCTTAATTGATGATACTGTGCAAACAGAGTTAATTAGAAACAGCTGTGTATCGGAAATCCCCTGGCAGACAGCGCATCGAGACAGGCAGCGAGTGTGGACATTTAGCACAGCTATTGTGTGATAAAACACATATTATAAACGCATGACTTGTATGGCAAATGAAATATCCTTGGAATATACTTGGACCACAGTTGGAATTATTGCAATCGGGTGAGCATGGCCTGAGATTTTTTCGATTCAAATCTCAACAAAGAATCAAGGTAAGAGCAATGCAGAGCATTAGCGCCAACTCCGTTCTCTTTATGTGGCCAGTCCAAGCGCGGCTCTTCTACATAGACTTCTATTGAGGATCGGGAGGGACAACAAGCTGCACAAACAGCTTTCGAGCGCTACGTTTCTGACGCCTCAATGTCGCAGCTTTGACGCCAGATGTCTTTTGTACGTCTGCCTAATAAAAGTCCGCTGCTCATCTTTTTTCCGATCAAGCTAAAGTGACATTAGCTCATCTCCTTCACCAACGCAATACTGTTGAACGCAGCAGAATGACAAAAGTAACGAAGTAATATTAG
>CM076975.1:5338444-5388995 GCA_039105355.1 Benthosema pterotum
GACGACGTTCATTTAAGTTGTTTTTGCTTGGGACAATTTAATTGAGTATTAGTCCTTGCATATTAATGGGTGTGCAAAATGAATATGTCCCAAAAAATCAACGGGATCAGCAGACCCATATACAGCTAAATAATAAGTGCAAGCTCTCTGATATTGTGTGTGTTCATACTGTAATTGGCAGTGGAAACTGCTGGCCTAGCCCGCTGACAACGAGGGGATCTCCAAGAAATATTCCTCGACAGAGGAAGGAAAAAGCTTTTCTCTCCCACAGGATGACCTAAAAACAACACCGGAGGTACCATGGGTGATCTAGCATGGGCATATAGCAATGGTCCCCTAAATGCCCTGATGCCCCACCAAAACATTTTGGCATCAAACAACCAAATTTCAAAGATAATTCAAAATTAAAGTCCCCTTTAACCAAAATTAGCTTTGGGTGTGACTCATTAGCCCTTGCTCAGAGCGACACGGTGATAAGCCCGTACCCAACCATTTTCACCTGCCCCCCACCCCAATTGGGAAATTTCTCGGCCCCTGGAAAGACTGTTGGGGGTGTTCTCTGGGGCCTTAGGCTCACTGTTGTCTGTCCCAAACTTCTTACCTTAGGGGATTGGCCATTGTATTAAACCTCACACTTGGGCCAATATTTACAGGAACGAACCTCTGACAGAGCTCACTTAAGCTTGCAGATCAGCTCTTTTTTATTTGTCATTTGTTGGTGGCACTGTAGTGCAGTGGTTTTCAACCATCCCCATGGCCACAAGTTGGTCCCCTTAGAGGGTTCCAGTTGTTCCCCAAGAATTTTAGTGAGAAGTGATATTTCTACCCAGACTGTCAAGAAGAGAGTTGCATAACATACAGCATAAAAATTGATGTTTTTCTTTTTTTTTTTAATAAAATGTATGTACAGGAGTGTACCAATTTGATTGAGCAATGCAACTTTGATGGGAGGGGGGAGAGGGAACCATCTGGAGGACGAGAAGCACCAGGGATCTGAAACTGAAATGAGGAAGGGGAGGAGGGGGTGCCATTTAAGCTTTATGAGGCTGGGGGGCGTTGGGGTGGGGGGGTTGGGCAAAGTTCTGGACAAGACGCTGGGGGGGGATGTAAAGTCATGAAGGACAGACACGTCGGGTAAGGAGGTTTCTGTATTATAACTGGCAAAGTGGATTTTGTGACATTTGAAGAAAGGTTAAAAGAGACAACTTGTGAGGTTGTGAAAATGCTATATGCGCAAGCATCACCTAAAAACGTGTCTCATTCAGGGGAAAGACCTTTGCTTGTGACGTTTGTGGAAAATCTTAAAGAGTAATCTTAAACTACATATGGTTCTCATACAGGGGTAAAGCGCTGTACTTGTGAGGTTTGTGGCAAAGCTATAACAAGAAATATTTAAACATACACATGAGGTCTCATACAGGGTAAAGCCCTTACTTGTGAGGTTTGTGGAAAATGCTACAGTACTGAGAATGATCTAAAGCGACACATGGTTTCTCACACAGGGGAAAGACCCTTTACTTGTGAGCTTTGTGGGAAATGTTTTTCCCAAAAGGGTAATTTAAACACGCACATGAGGACCCATACAGGGGAAAAACCATGCACTTGTACCTGTTTGTGGCAAAGGCTTTGCCACAAACGGCAATCTGCAGTTGCACATGAGAACTCATACCGAGAAAAGCCCTTTGCATGTACAGTGTGTGGCAAAAGCTTTAATCACTCAAGTGGTCTAAAAAAACACAAGAGGATTATTCACGAAGAGCAAAAGTACATTTGTCAAATTTGTGGCAAAGCTCTCAGAGGGATCTGAAGTCACACATGATGACGCATTCAGGGAAAAGCCCTTCAGTTGTACTGTTTGTGGAAAAGAATTTTAGTCACAAGGTAGATTAAAGCGGCACATGATGACGCATACAGGTGAGAAGCCCTATAACTGTGTAGTTTGTGGCAAAACATTTAATCAGAAGGCTAGTGTAGACAAACACATGCTGGTTCACACAGGAGAAAAACCTTTACGTGTACATTGTGTGCAGCACAATTTGGCGAAGAGGCAATCTACTTAGACATATGGGAAGAAAACACACAGGGATAAAACCCGCAAACTTGTAGTTTGACAGTGTTCAACATGCAGGCACAAACTTTTGACCCATGTTCTAAAATGCTTCTTCGCAATACTTGATTCTGAATGGCATGTTTATGATTAGTTCATATCTATGAGCATATACTTTTTAAATGATGATAACTTGCTTACTTTTCAACCGATTTTCAAACGGATTGGTTTGTTGTAAACGTCAGACATCCGCATAATATGAGCCGTTATATGATGTTTTTAGAAAAAAAAAGCAAAAATCACCACGTTGTTAACGTTCGTAATAAAGCATTCCGTTTGTAAATCTGTCAAGTTTTGAGCGAGTTCTAGCTGTTTTTGTTTGGGCTGCCATAGAGCATACTGTATTGAGTACTCTCACAAAATGGCCGCCGTGAACAACGTCAGAAGCTCATATCTATGAGTCTACATTGGTTAATGGAGGAAACAGAGACATGCGCATTAGAGACCAGGATGTTTGACAAGCACAAAGCATGCTATGGCACAAGTGGCCCAGCAGATGTCGTGAAATCGCTTGCTGAATTTATGACCACTCGTATCTCACTGAAAATTGAAATAAAAAAAAATACCAATGAACAAACATGTAATTTGTATGTTTGCTCTTGGATGTGGTAATCCAAACTGTAGGATTGCTTATAGAGCTGAGCAGTCCCCGCCCCCTCGTGATGTCGACCCTGTTCCAGAAATGGATCCCAAATTCACTTTTTTTTCCATAGACTTTTCGAAAAGACAATTATACCACACAAAGACAATTTGGGTCGTGTCAAATCATCACATACAATCTTTTGGACAATCAAATCATTTCTAAGAAGAAAAACGAACCAAAAAGTGTTGTTTTTCATTTTACATATGTATTGCAATATTGTGTGTGTTGTCATGATTTGTCACGACCCGAGCTGTCTTTGTCTGTGGCATAATCGTCTTTTATAGATCATATTCTAAACGTCTACGAGGAAAACGATGTGCACCCTGCGCCTGTCCTCGGGATAACTACAGAAATCCTCACTCGGCCGTATGCACGACTTACTCTCTTGTTATGAACCGCTCAGGCAAGATTGTACTTTTGTACTATTTCTGGCAAAGGCAGTAGTGTGATTTGTGTGATGTTAAAGAAGACACTAAAACTAAACAAGCACCCTTTACTTGTGATGTTTGTGGCAATGCTATAGTCGCAAGAGTAAACTTAAACGACATATGGTGTCTCATACAGGGGTAAAGCGCTGTACTTGTGAGGTTTGTGGCAAAGGCTATCACGACCATTGGTATCTAAACATACACATGAGGTCTCATGAGTTCCGTTCACCTGTGAGGTTTGTAGAAAATGCTATATTGACAAGGTTAGTCTAAAGCTACACATGATTCTCACACGGGAAAGGCCCTTTACTTGTGACGTTTGTGGGAAATATTTTTGCCAAAAGAGTAATTTAAACATGCAAATGAGGACCCATAAAGGGAAAAAAAACATGCGCTTGTAGTTTGTGGCAAAGGCTTTGCCACAAACGGGAATCTGCAGTTCCACATGAGAACTCATACCAGAGAAAAGCCCCTATGCATGTACAGTGTGTGGCAAAAGCTTTAATCACTCATGTCATCTAAAAAAAAAGAATAAAAAACACACTTTCAAACGCATTCAGAGAAAAAGTTTGTAATTTGTGAAAAGGCCTGAAGGGAAATTATGATTCACACATGACACATTCAGGGGAACACCCTTTAGTTGTACTGTTTGTGGAAAGAAAATCCCTTTTAAGTTCGTTTTACAAACACACATGAGGATCCATACAGGTTTGTGGAAAAGGTTTTAGTCAGCAGGCCTATTGTCAAAACACACATGAGGGTGCATAAGGAGAAAAAAACCTTTACTTGTACATGCTGTGCAAAAAAACTTGATCGAAGGGATCATCTGCACAAACGTGAGGAGGAAACATGCAGGGGGGAAACCTACATAGATGCAGTCGAGGACTATTTAAAGAGGATCGGAAGTGACGAGACCTACGGTGGAGTTCACTTTGGTTCATGGAAGGAAACAGACATGTGCAGTCGAGACGAAGGACTGTTTCAAGTTAAACAACATTTCAAGGATGGGAAGCGACGACATCTACGGGGTAGTTTTGGTTCACACACAGACATCCGCATTAGAGACCAATTGCTAGGTTTAGTTACTACTTTTGTTTGAGTCATGAAACCATTGTTCTTTTTAACGTGTGCCTGTGTGCTCACACAGCTCAGAATGTCCTACACAAAACATCGACCAATGTTGTAATTCAGTTATTTTCAGCAAATGTTCTACTCAGAATAAGAATGAGTTCATGTGGTTAACCTCAAACCTGACGGAAAAGTCCACACTTTCTGTAGTATTATTGTAGCAGCTAGCTCTACAACCGAACAGAAATAACGTGAAAGAAAGGGAGAGAACATCAAACGTGCCGTGATGTCTGTGGTCTTCAAGCTCCTGTTTAATACGGATAATCGTGGAGTCTGGAAAGTTCACTCAACACCCTGGTCTGAAATGAAGGAATAGAATGAGGGCTTTAACACATTTAGGCCACATGATATCTGACAATGTCATTACAAATACAAGTTTATTTGCAGTTAAATTAGTTTTAAAAAGTGTTTCAGTTGTTATTTTGTAAAAAAAAAAAAAAAAAAAAAAAAAAAACACTCCTTAATGGCTGTGTCTCTCAAGGAGTCTTCATCAGGGCTAGTGCACTTTGAGTGCCTTGCTTTTTTTCACTGTCCAGTCCCTTTGGATTTTTGAAGCACGAGTGGCATTTTATATCATTTTTATATATTGTAACTTTTTTGCATCTCCTGTGAGCACCTGGCTTTCTCTATTTGTGACTGTGAAAGTGTGTGTCATCAAACTATTGACACAAAAAATGCATTTTTTGAAAGATAAATAGGTGATTTTAACAGGATAACAAAATGACAACCTTTTTGTTTTTTGTTTTTAACTAAAGGCTCTATGATATTAGACACAATAAAATATGGGTGTTAATTGATTTACATTTGCTGCTTTCTTTAGTTTTAGTCACTTTTGTATATTTTATTTTACACAAAAAAGAAATTGTGTTTTTTTTTTTTTTTTTTTTTTTTTTTTTTTTTTTTTTGTATTACTGGTGGTTTTGCTATCCGGTATCTTATTACACACAAACAGAAGGATTTCGTCGGCAGTGTGTGTTCAGCCTGCATTGAGCATGTGTGAAATTACATTGACCCGTAGTATACATATATGTTTTCAACTCTAACTCCAAACAGTATACATCCATTTACCAGAAAATAATTGGTTAATGTCAAAATACAAATGCACAAAACACTCTCACTATTGAATCCTGTTTGTCTACATAGCCAACTAGGGTACTTAATTTATTGTTTTAAACGTGCTTTTTTTCGGTTAACGTATTATTAATTTAGTGGGTACTATTATTGTGAAGAGCGCGGCCGCCCACCGGAAGTCTTACCCTTGCTCCCTCATCATTGGTCCTGTGTTGTTTTTTTGTCAGCGGATTTCCAACTCGCGGTTGTTTTCTCTCCGTTTTCCATTCTACTGTTTTCACACATTTCGTGTTATTATCTTCATTCACAGCGAACAGAACGGCGCTTAAAGCGTCCCATAAAGGAATACAACAATGGATTGTGTACTGTTGAAGATAAATGAACACCTCGCGTCAGCGGCAGAGCAGATCTTGTGTGTTTTGGCTGCTGATGTTTGCAGTGTGGAGGTTAGCGTCAGAGTGTTTGTGTTGGAGCGTTTCAGAGCGCTGCAAGAGTTCATCTGCAACCTTTTCCAGAGCGAGATAGAGACGCTACGCAGCACCAAACTACACACTGCAGGTATGTCTTGTTCAGCCGCTTATCTGTGGTCGGGTCGCGGGGGCAACTAGCCCCGATACGTTCCGTCAATACTCTACGCTCACTCTGTAGCTCCGAGATGAGGTCACGTGTAAGGCTTTGATATCGCCGTTCAGACACGGCGCATGGTTTCCAAAATACACGATTCTTACCTGTTTCTGATTCATGTAATCCAAAAAGTAAAGGCCCCTACGCACTTGTAACTAGATTACCATTCTGTAGGGCCGTGGAAAAAAACAACTTAAATCGCTGCTTTTGTCAGAAACTTTTATGTTTTTGTCGCCATGTTGCCGCACATTAGTGCCCCCTCTGGTCAGATTGTTCAGTTGCATTGCCTTTGTCACCAATATGTTGCATGCATAGAATCTGAGCAGAGGGGGCAGTTATATGCGGCAACATGGCGACGAAAACATACAGTTGTGTTCAAAATAATAGCAGTCTGATCAAAAAACTGAATAAAGCCCAAAATCCTTATAGTGGTTTTATTTCCATGCATTGGGAACACTGCACATCATATTTTAAATCAAAACATGCAGAAAAAAGCAGAAATTATTTAATTACTTTACAGAAAATGAAGAAAAATGAACTTTGGGCTTTTCAAAAAAATAGCAGTGTCTGCACTTTACTTTACAAACTCAAATATTTACTGTATTAACTGAAAAATATCCAGGATTCAGCATTCCTGTGAATCACTAAACTAATATTTAGTTGTATAGCCACTGTTTTTGAGAACCGCTTCACATCTGTGTTGCATGGAGTCGACCAACTTCTGGCATCTGTGAACAGGTATTCCAGATTTGACAACGTTCCATAATTCCTCTGCATTTCTTGGTTTTGCCTCAGAAACAACAGTGGAGTTTGGCGGCAAGTAGCCTGGTCTAGCCCTCAATGATTTTGGCCTTGGGGGGCGGGGGTGTCGTGGGATCCCCACGGCGGAAGTGCTGCGCTCTGATTTGATCTCACTAACGTGTCGTCATCTCCGGCCCCTCCCACGCCCGTCCACTGCTGTTCTACGTCACATCATTTAGAGCGACGCCCACCCCGGAAGGTTGACACTCCCCTCAAGGCCACTTTCCAACGCGCGTTAGTCCAGGCTTTCCGTTTTCGCGCAAGGCGGACGAAAATGAAAGCCTGGGTGTCGAGGCTACAGAAACAGCATTTTTAATGTCACCCCACAAGTTTTCTATCGGATTAAGGTCCGGGATTGGGTGGCCACTCCATGACTTTAATTTTGTTGGTCTGGAACCAAGAAGCTGCTCGCTTACTGGTGTGTTTGGGGTCGTTGTCTTGTTCAAACACCCATTTCAAGGGCATTTCCTCTTCAGCATAAGGCAACATGACCTCTTCAAGTATTTTGATGTATCCAAACTGCTCCATGATCCCTGGTATGCGATAAATAGGCCCGGCACCATTAGTAAGCGAAACATCCCCATAGTAAAGCATTGTGGTGCAAGCATCCTGATACTCTTACTATGGTGCCGGGCCTATTTATCGCGTACCAGGGATCATGGATCAGTTTGGATACATCAAAATACTTGAAGAGGTTATGTTGCCTTATGCTGAAGAGGAAATGCCCTTGAAATGGGTGTTTCAGCAAGATAACGACCCCAAACACACCAGTAAGCGAGCAGCTTCTTGGTTCCAGACCAACAAAATTAAAGTCATGGAGTGGCCAGCCCAATCCCCGGACCTTAATCTGATAGAAAACTTGTGGGGTGACATTAAAAATGCTGTTTTCTGAGGCAAAACCAAGAAATGCAGAGGAATTATGGAACGTTGTCAAATCTGGAATACCTGTTTACAGATGCCAGAAGTTGGTCGACTCCATGCAACACAGATGTGAAGCGGTTCTCAAAAACAGTGGCTATACAACTAAATATTAGTTTAGTGATTCACAGGAATGCTGAATCATGGATATTTTTCAGTTAATAAAGTAAATATTTGAGTTTATAAAGTAAAGTGCAGATACTGCTATTTTTTGAAAAGCCCAAAGTTCATTTTTCTTTTCTGTAAAGTAATTAAATAATTTCTGCTTTTTTTCTTCATGTTTTGATTTAAAATATGATGTGCAGTGTTCCCAATGCATAGAAATAAAACCACTATAAGGATTTTGGGCTTTATTCAGTTTTTTAAACAGACTGCTATTATTTTGAACACTACTGTACATCTGAACGGCGATATCAAAGCCCTACACGTGACCTCATCTCGGAGCTACAGAGTGAGCGTAGAGTATCGAAGGAATGTATCGGGGCTGGGGGCAACATAATAAGAAAAGGCCAGACTATGTATCGCATGACGCTCGTACTTCACAAGCGCCATGCAGCGACTTAATCCAGTTTTTCCAAGAATCGCTACATTTGCATAAATAACGTGTACATAAACATTCCATTTTCAAATATAAACACGTCTTGTGTCATTAAAAAGCCTACTTAGCTCAGTGTTAGCACTCCGAGCTGTGGGGTGGGGCCCCACAGATAAAATTGACTTTTTGGCCACAACATGATTTTTTTTTTTCACTGAACGAAGAATATTTCCAATGGAAGTTTTATATTGGCAATATCGGTAGAGGGTGCAAATCCTGTTTTTTTTTTTTTTTTTTTTTTTTTTTTTTCTTGTGAAAAAGATTGCCAAAAGTCCATTTTATCCGTGCACTGGGGGCTCAGAGTGCCAACATTAAGGTAAGTAGACACAAGACGTGTTTATTTTAGTGAGTAAGTAAAACGTTCTTTATAGTATATCCACTCCAGAAGAGGCTGGTCGGGTGGAGTAATGGGAGATTGCACTGATTGCATGAAACGACCAACCTACCCCCCCCCCCCCCTCCCCGGAGAGCGAATAGAATAATATTGCACCACTGACAAGTTTCCTTCTCTCTCTCTCTTTTTCTCTAAGATGCCTCCAGTATGACTGAAACTAAGAAGCGTGGCCGTCTCAAAAAGGAACCTCAGCAGCGTGGGCCGTTCCAGAAAGTACCCTGTCTGTCTGCCCTCCCCTGCACTACAGTCTGTGGCGATCCAACCTGAGAACCACGAAGGTGGCTGTTCGACATCCAGTGAAGGTGACCGGCCAGAAGAACCTGAGGAGAGGAGGAGAGAGCAGGACGAGGCCAAGAAAGAGGAGAGAATGATCCAACATGGCAACTAGGTGACAACTGAAAACTTTACTTTAATTTATTATTAGGGCCTGAGCACAGTCGTTCAAAGCCCTGCGATCAATAAGTTGTTATGTATGCAAATTGCTGCACGTGTCTTGTTGCAAGGCCCTAAATCCAATGTAAAGTCAGCCATTTTAATTTGTTGTGGTGTTTAGGCATCGTTTGTGTCAGGGCTTTGTGTCAGGGCTGTATTAGGGCTGCAACGATTAATCGAATCGATAATTTACGACCTTGCGGTATTTTAATACAGTGTCGGTGGGCGATGCATGCTGCACATTGGCCCCTGACATAATGCTTCTTTTTACCTGGCAAAGCACATTTGCTTGCTTTGAAGGACAGCATCCAAGTTTGTACTTTGTGAGAATTTAAGCTGGTTGAAAACCAACTGAGCTGCGGCGTTCTGGATCACTCAAAGAGGCTTAAATGCACATTCTCTCTCTCTCTCTCTCTCTCTCTCTCTCTCACACACACAGATGCCTCACGCATGACAATACAGCACATGGTGGCGGAACCGTGTCTGCCCTCCTGCGCTACAGCCGGCGGCGTTCAAAACCGAGGAGTGCGAAGGTGACAGTCCGAGCTGGAGTGAACGTGAGAGTCCTGTGTCCTGCACTTTGAAAGAGGAACCAGAGGAAGGGGAGGAGACAGCAGGAGAGGATGAAGAGAGGACAGGAAGACAGCATGGTAGCGATCCAACCTGGAATACAGGTGACACTTTACTTGTAATCACTGTTACTCGAGCACTGCACAGTAGGCGAATGTTTGCGCCCCGTGGTGTTTTTTCTTCTTCTTCCCACTGGCACTCGCATGCAAGCGACACGCTTGTATTGCAGTTTACAAGAATCTAAGCTACTTCAATTTAAAGAAAAAAAAAACACTTCATGTGTTAACGTGTCTGACAGCTTTGCGTCAGACAGTGAGCTGAACTATGTTTCCCCCAGTAACCTGTGGGCGTTTACTACTTTTATAGTCTGCTTTTTTTTTTTTAGTCTGCCTGCTTTTAGAGAGCTTCCAAACAGAGTATGCACATGGCAGATCTACAGGCTCTACCAATTCCTGTTGCCAATTTGCTTATGCACCAAAATGCTATTCTGTTTGTTGTCAATTCTGTTTGACCTGTCAACGGGTCATTTTAAGGAACTAATCCAATTTGTTTAAAGGTAGCATGGACAACTTTTAATCTTAAATTATAATATATGTATATTCACATATTTTAGTTTGCCCCCCCCCCCCACACACACATCAGCCACCTATATAATTATGCTGCATTTTTTTTTTTTTTCCCGAAGAAAGACAATGTTTCAAATCTTATTGGTACATTTATTTAGTGGGGACTACAATGTAGTCCCCACTAAATAAATGTACCAGTAAAAAGTTCCACGATTCTGCGATCGTGGATTTCTTTCTCACAGAAATCAAAGGTGTCCGTGGAAATCAACACAGCCCATGGAATAGTAGAATTAATTCATGCTCCCACACGGCCGTCATTGATCTCTGCAATTCGTTGCCACCATGTGTGAATAATATTAAATAATAGTGAATCCTGCGTATCTCTCAGATACCTCCAGTATGACGGTGGATCATCAGACCCGTGGCCGCGGCCGTCCCAGACAGCACCCCGTGTGTCTGCCCTCTCCTGCACTGCAGCCTGAGGCCATGATCCCACCAAAGGAGCGTAAAGGTGACAGCCCTGTGCCCTCCCCTCTGCCAGAGGAACCAGAGGAAGAGGAGGAGAGAGCAGGACGAGGCCAAGAAACAGATGAGGAGATGGGAGGAGAGGATGACCCAACGTGGCAACCAGGTAGCAATGGAACACTTTACTTATTTTTTAATATTATTTGTAGTATTGTTAACTCTCCGATCACCAAGAACGTCTTCAACTGTTTCTTTACTGTGTTGTAGGGTTGGGTGACTATACGAATATGTCGTTATTCGTGAATTTACAAGTCAAATCGCTGATTACTTTTATTGGGCGAATTTTCAGAATGATAATAAGGGGGGGTGCAACGCAACGTTAGCCAGTGGAGCACAAAATCCGACTCGATCAGCTGGTGAGAGGGGGAGAGAGAATAGCCCTTGGCCCTTGGCACGCAGCATGAGCGAGCAGCTTGACATTAAAACAACCTTGGACAGTGTTTTTTTTTTCTTTTTTACTTTGACTTGACATTAAAACAACCTTGGACCTTTAACTTATGGAGAGTAAATGGCCGTGAGTCCGTGACCATTCCCTCGCATCGTGTTATGGAATATTAAATTAAACACGGCCCCGCGATTCAATTCGATTCAATTCGATGCAATTGCCCCCCTAAATGCCCTGACTACGAAGCAGCTGCACTATACAATTTTTGCGTGACACCCCCGACTCCTCGACAATATAGACTGTACGAAATTGATTGATTTATTTCCAACAAAAAAAAAGTGGTCCAGTTGTTGAAAAGGGGAAAAAAAATCCCTATCCCGCCGTCCACTTAAAATGGAGCTATGAGGTGTTAGAGCTATGAGGTGTTGTCATTCACCAAATTAACCTACAGTAATGTCTGATTCATTATTTCTCTCACACACGCACACACACACACGCACACGCACACACACACACACACACACACACACACACACACACACACACACACACACACACACACACACACACACAATAATAATTTATGCTCCCTCACGACCAGGAGTTGTCAGATCCCGAACGTTCCCCTTCTGTGTTGCCGAAGGAAGCATGTGGCAAAGCTTGTTTGTGTGCCCTTTGACCTTTTCATGTAGGCACTAAACATTACCTATAATATTAAATCCTGCATATCTCTCTCTCTCTCTCTCTATCAGATACCTCCATTATGACGGTGGAACCTCATAAGCGTGTTCGTGGTCGTGGTCGTGGTCGTGGTCGTGGTCGTGGTCGTCCCAGAAAGCACCCTGCTCGCCTGCCCACCCCTGTTCTGCATCCTGAGGCCATCCAACGTAAGAAGCGTCCAGGTGACATATAGCAGTGAAAGTTATGATGTATGAAGTACAGCAGCCTTGTGTTCACACATAAAAAGGGCTATTGAATAGGACTGATGTTATAATACCTTTCAGGACCATTCACTGCTTCGTCTCATGCATTACTCTATGGCTCTGGTCTCAGCCACCGCAAAGCATTCTTCTGGCATTCAATTTCTCCAAAGTCGAATGTTACGCTACAAAACACCCACAAAAGATGGGGTTAGACACCAGAAGTATTTCTCTTGGGTGGATAATGAAGAAGTTAATTTTAATGACTTTTGGGGGCCATATTGGACGCCATTAGTATTGGGCAATATAGCGGTATTACCGTTTATCGCGATATTGGAAATCAATACCGAGTAATACCGAGTTTTTGAATTGCAGAATTTAATTATTATGGATAATTATTTGGTAAGCCCAAGGCTCAGGTCTGGTGGTTTGGCTTTTGGCGTACACACCAGGCCCCAGACCTGATTGGCTGGCATGCAGCCAACAATTTGGTCCAAACGCCCATACGTTGCAATGTCTACTCCTCCTCTGACGTTCAAGGAAGCAAAAACAATAACACGAAGCTGAGCTGCACATTTTTGGTCCGCGATGCAGGCGTGTGCTTGGCAGAGGCTTACTGCGCTTCTTCCGACATCACTAGTCATGGATCATGGACAACTGCACTCAGACTGTTTAGCACGCCGCGGCCCTGGCGGCAACTTGTACATGTGTAAAATGAAAACACTTGGGTCCATTTGGTTCCATATGCCTTATAGAACCAATTTCTCTAAAGTCCAACCGTAAACCCCTGGTATAAAGTCACAAAAGCAGCTCTCTTTTCTTCCTCTCTCTGCTGTCTCTGCCTGTGCGTGCGTGCGTGGCTGTCTGACCTTCTAGTAGTAGAGCTGTGACATTGAGGGGGCAGAAAACACTCGCTCCGTTCATAGACACCAATGCACTCCATAACTCCCGGTTGTCCCCATTCTCCATAGAAGTCTAAGCAGAATAGCCAGCATTAGCAGGCCCCATGAAGTAAACGGAGTTTGCGTTTTTCCACCCTTCTTTTATTTGTATTCCCTTTATCTTTTTCATGTCACGGCCTAGCGATATACTTGCCCACCGCTATAGTGATTGACTGGCGGACTGCGATCGATGTAATGGGCAATAGCATTCGAGAATTCCACCAATGTTTGGATCAACTACTTTGAGTTTGCAGAATGCTAACCCTTTTATTTCCTTCCCCAGAGCACCACAGACAGAGGTCTTCCGTATCCAGAGGACCGGTCCCCAGAAGACATCCGATGTTGGCAGAGGCACATCGACGTGGACTGTTGGACCCAGAGCTGGAACCTGTAGTGGAGTTATTCAGGATGGGTATGTAGTGTTTTATTTACTGTGGTTTAAACCTGTAGTGGAGTTATTCAGGATGGGTATGTAGTGTTTTATTTACTGTGGTTTAAACCTGTAGTGGAGTTATTCAGGATGGGTATGTAGTGTTTTATTTACTGTGGTTTAAACCTGTAGTGGAGTTATTCAGGATGGGTATGTAGTGTTTTATTTACTGTGGTTTAAACCTGTAGTGGAGTCATTCAGGATGGGTATGTAGTGTTTTATTTACTGTGGTTTAAACCTGTAGTGGAGTTATTCAGGATGAATTCCCTCTCTGTCTCAGCAGCTCAGACAGTGAGTGCAGCTCAAAGCAGGGTTATAATAGTTTACTAATACTAACTAAAAAAAAACCCAAAAAAACACAATGAATACTAAAATTAACAAACATTTAAGTCAACTTTACCCGTTAAAGTTATAAAAACTTTCAGGCTACGTTTTTAATCATGATCATCAATAACATCCAATCTTTTTTTTTCTGGTGACTGATATTGTCCTCCTAATATGTGAGGGCGCTGTGCTTTCTCATTTACTGTTTTAATTTATTTTTTTAAATAGGGTCAGTTATGTATAATAGGATGGGGCAGGTAAAATGGGCGTCAAATATCGATCTAAAAGTTATAAACTGTCTAGGGTGTTCACATGAGTTTGAGTAGACCATAACACGTCCAAAAGTTTTCTTTTTTTCCTTTATTTCTTTTTTTTGAAAGTGAAATATTCTTTTAAATCCAAATTGTATCTAGGCCTGTGACCAGCAAGAGCAGGAGGTGCTTCTAGGTCTTCTGCCCTCTGCTGAATTCCATAACACAGACGGTTAAAAATCTGCTTGAATACCAATCACCTTCCATTTTGGCACATTCATGGGAGCACTGCTACACTACACGTGTTTAGCAGTGGGCTATTGTGCTTCCACAAATGCCGTACCTTGTTGTATATGAAAGGTCAACGATTAAAACTATTGAGTTGGAGTTGGAAATAATAGGCAAAATCTGCTCTACAAGAAATTTACTAAAACTAACTGAATTAGAAAACAAAATGTAACAAATGAACTTAAACTAAAATGAAGAATCCAAAACTGTTAACACTTGCTCAAACCTACCTGGGCTCCTTCCCCTTCACACACACACACACACACACACACACACACACACACACACACACACACACACACACACACACACACACACACACACACACACACACACACACACACACAGAGGGTTTGCAGTGGCAGCTCCCATCTCAAGTTGTTCACCGGAGTCGCATCCCTCACGAGTGTTGTTGTCACTTTCTCGTTTAGCCAGTAGTTCTTCCTAGTTAGCCAGTAGTTCTTTCTCCACTCGTCGGTAACCCGTATACTGTTTGGGCCTCGTGTCCCTGTAGGTTTGCACTTTGCAGTGTTGTCTAGGGATGGGTATCGTTAAATTTAATTGATTGATCTTTTGATCCGCATGTTTGGCGAGGAATGTGTCATCGTTTTGTTGCATTTCATTTGGGACAGAATGGGCAATTCGAAAATTCTACCCCTCAATGTCTTTTTGTTCCCCCGGCAATCCAGCCGATTTCAATGGCAGACAGCGATGCATCCAGGACTCACGACCAGTATTGGGCAATATTACTAGGAGAGTAATATGTTACTTATTACACCTTTAGGGGTTACCATTTTCGGTTACAGGACTCTTATTGGACAAGTAAGCATCAATAATAACATCACTTGTTGAAGTTGCAACAGACACACAGCATGCATAAAGCTAAAGGTCTGACTCAGAGTTTTGTTTTCAAAGATGAAATGTTGAGTTAGTGGTGCCACAACTGTAGTTAGTTAGTAGTCATTTTAAATATAAGCAATTTAATTTGAAATAGCTTGGGTTGTTTTGCATGTCATCGTGATTGCAAAGATTTGGAGGGCAGAATGGTCAAAACACCATAAACATGATGACATCACCCTACATCCAGTTTTGGAGATGTGGCACTTCAAAAATAAGGGTTTCAAATGAAGAGCCGTGGTATGGACACACATACGGCATCTGAAGTCTTTCTTCAGTGTTCTTTCCATTTGATTACATAAAGGTTTTAGTCGGCTAAACCTATGGTTATTTTTCGTAATTGCCGGAATTCTCCAATTCCGTATGCCTGCCATTACACAGCATGGATTCCATCATACTCCGTAATTATAATTGTTTGCTTTCTACAATTATAATCGTACATGAGCTATAGCTAATCTATAGGTCCCTCAGGCCACTATTTACATAGACACTCGTACTTAGCCATTTGATAGTCATTTATCATTGCGCCAGACTTATTTCAACATGTATTGTTCCTCTTCATTTGTCACCTCCCTGGTCTCCTTTGTCTTGTAAATCCAACTCCATCAATAGCAATATTTTTGGCACTCTGTATCTGCAATGCATTCATTCTTGAGTGTACTGCCCTGAGGCGCTGCCTATTTTTGATATTCTGTCCTTCTCTTGCATCGCTGCTGTCATCCAACTGTTTGTATTAACAAGAAAAGAGTAGTAGTCTATGGTAACACTGTCAGCTGCTGTCATAATTATATGACACGTGTCATAGAATGGAATTGAATGGCTACCAAGAAGCACTACAGGCAGCGAAAAAGTTAATTCTAGCTGCACAGTTTCCTCAACGCCCACGATAACAATACTTCATAACGTCAATTTTGTTACGTGGCTTGTCAAGGCGCAATGATATGAGAAGTCTTTGTTAACAATTTAACTGCTGAATCCATGTATATACGTTTTTGAGGAATTTGGCGGCAAATATTTACGTTATATTTACGTTTTGGAGACAATGATCAATAAACATTGATCATTTGTTCAATTATAATGTAATCTGAATGCATAAATCCAAGTTGGTTCTGTAGTATACTGTTGCTTTAAGGCCCTGACGATGTCACAACCAAAACTCTGCCCACCTACCCATTTTCTTGTGCTTTGAGGAAGAAAAACACACAGGCAACAGAGGCTCCGGTCAGCGGAGGTGGCACAGGCTAACTACTGTGCTTTGTTGTTGCTGGCAAAACAGCACCGGGACTTCGATTGCTTGTTTTTTTTCCATCAATTCGATTAGATTATTTTACTTTGGCCATCTGGATATTGTGTGGTTGATACTGGCATGGGAATTTCACTTCTTTCTCTATTTCTCTCCCTCTCTCTCTCTCTCTCTGTGGCTCTGCCTGCAGCTGGGGCTGAAATATGGCACCAGTGTCGGCTAATGGTCGAACGGACCGCGTGCGTGTGTGTGTGTGTGTGTGTGTGTGTGTGTGTGTGTGTGTGTGTGTGTGTGTGTGTGTGTGTGTGTGTGTGTGTGTGTGTGTGTGTGTGTGTGTGTGTGTGTGTGTGTGGGGTGTGTGTGTGTGTGTGTGTGCGCGCACGCATCATGTTATGTCCGAGTTAGCTTGAGCTAGCTAAACGTTGCGCAAGCACACACACACTCACACACACACACACACACACACACACACACACACACACACACACAAGCAACGGATCCGAGGCATTTCTCTGACATCCATCTATTGCAGGGATGTCTGACATAAAACCTCAATAACTGGTGAACTGTAGATGCCATAATTGTTTCTCTTTTTTCTTATTGGAGCAGAGGGTGTGGCCTTTCATATGGTATATGTTTTTTATATATTACTGTCAACATAATTATATTATATGTATAGACCTGAAAAATATTATTCCATAAATTATATGGTGTTGGCCCACAACGCAAGTTGAATTCAAATGGCAATTACAGACAAACGGAAGATGGGATGAATGTAATTTTTTCCCCCCCTGAAAGTGGACAAATGGGGCTGTCATTCGGTGTACAGCATGTACAATATCTTCATTTGGTTCATATATATATTTGTCTGTCAATGTCTCTTCATAATGTATTTTTACAAGACTGCTCATGTCTCTATAGCATTCAAATGGCATTAAGTCCTGAACGATAGGTGGTATGAATGCATTTTTTTTTTTTTTTTTTAGTGAAAGCAGCGATTGTGCTCTTTCTGACGGTATATGGCATGTATATGTCGCTATAGGACTTTGTTTTTTATTGGCCTTTGTTTTTATTAGTGACATCACTAGTGACATCACTCAACGAGCTTAGCACAGCTCAAACCCCTTTTTTTTCTGGAATGCTTAGCAGTTATTGAGTTAAGTAATTGCACGTAACTGTGCTGTATTCCATTTTTGAAGAATTATGGATTTCCCTTCCACGGGTACAAGCAAATTGATCTCAGTAGCTTCCTCCTGTTTGGTAGACTGTCTGGTGGTGCTATTAGCCAGCTTAAGATCCTCCGACTTGGGACGTACAGCACCACCTGCGAATGATTCGGTGCTTGATGCGTAAGCCTTGCGGCTTTTGGCTTTTTTGTTAACGTGTACGAGAGCTACGCTGTAGAGGAGCGTCACCATGGAAACCAGAGACACCAGTGGAAGAGGTGGCGTCGCCTGCTTTCTTAACTATGTTGGGTTTCTGTACTGACTGTGATGGAGCACACCTACGTTCTCGTCGTGTCGACTGTTTTCTTATGCATCCAGTGCCCTGGGTGGATTTGCTGGTCAGTCTGAATGTCATCTAGTGACAGTGTCCTGCAATTACATTCTGTGTTAATATCCTGGTCCTACTGATTTTATTTATTTATTCATTTGTCTATTGCAGTGGAAATTAAAGGCGATGGCCGAGAGACAGAGCCTGTAGCCAGCACCTCAACTGAACACAGGCAACCACAAACTGATGCAGAGGACTGTGGAAAATCACAACCAACTGCTGAAGACCAGCTCCTGTCTTCACACAGTTCTGAATCTGACACTGAAGATATCGATGGTGATTGGGAGGACACCAGGGAGGGCCATTTAGCTTTAAACACACTGCAATCACAAAAGACGCATGATGTCGAAGGGAACGAACAATCGTTGAGCAGGACACTGTCCCAGGACCGAAAATCAGCAAAACAAAGTCACACAGGGAAAAAGGGTGTTCGTTGTACTATTTCTGGCAAAGGCAGTAGTCACAAGAGTAATCTTAAACTACAGGTGTCTCATACAGGGGTAAAGCGCTGTACTTGTGAGATTTGTGGAAAATGCTATAGTCGCAAGAGTACTCTTAAACTACATATGGTGTCTCATACAGGGGTACAGCCCTTTACTTGTGAGGTTTGTGGAAAATGCTATAGTCACGAAAGTATTCTTAAAAAACATATGGTGTCTCATACAGGGGAAAGACCCTTTACTTGTGAGGTTTGTGGCAAAGGATTTAAACGCAAGGGTAATCTTAAACTACATATGGTGTCTCATATAGGGGTAAAGCGCTGTACTTGTGAGGTTTGTGGCAAAGGCTATTGCAACAAGAAAGTTTTAAACATACACATGAGCTCTCATACAGGGGTAAAGCCCTTTACTTGTGAGGTTTGTGGAAAATGCTTTAGTAATAAGAATAGTCTAACACTACACATGAATTCTCACACAGGGGAGAAATCCTTTATTTGTCAGGTTTGTGGGAAATGTTGTTCCTTAAAGACAAATTTAAACAGTCACATGAGGACCCATACAGGGGAAAAACCATTCACTTGTACCGTTTGTGGCAAAGGCTTTAGTCAAACAGGCAATCTGCAGTTGCACATGAGAACTCATACAGGGGAAAAGCCCTTTGCATGTACAGTGTGTGGCAAAAGCTTTAATCACTCAAGTCATCTAAAAAAACACATTCAAACGCACTCAGAAGAAAAGTCTGTAATTTGTGACATTTGTGGAAAAGGTCTCAAGGGAGATTATTATTCACACATGAAGACACACTCAGGGGAAAAGCCCTTCAGTTGCACTGTTTGTGGAAAGAAATTCACTTTCAAGACCACTTTAAAAACACACATGAGGATCCATACAGGTGAGAAGCCCTATAACTGTGGAGTTTGTGGGAAAGGCTTTAGTCAGAAAGGCTATGTAAAAATACACATGAGGGTCCATACAGGAGAAAACCCCTTTACTTGCACATGGTGTGCAAAACAATTTAGTCAAATGAGTAATCTGCAAAAACATGTGAGGAGGAAACACACAGGGGGGAAACCTACGTAGATGCAGTCAAGGACTATTCAAAGAGGAACGGAAGTGATGAGACCTACGGGGGAGTTCACTTTGGTTCGTGTAAGGAAAGAGACGTGCAGTTGAGACCAAGGACTGTTTAAAGAGGATGGGAAGCAACAACATCTACAGGGGAGTTCACTTTGGTTCATGGAAGGAAACAGACATGCGCATTAGAGACCAGGAGGTTTGACGAGAACAAATCATGCTATGGCACAAGTGGCCCAGCAAATGGCGTGAAAGTGCCCCTACTTGCTGAAAGTAGGAGCGCTCCTATCTCACTCATTTCTCTTGATGAAATGAGCAAGTGTGGTGCTTAACTAGTGCTGTTCACTTTTGATGTAGTTGTATTTGAATTGTAGCCTACTGCGAAGTATAGCGGAGTCTCCTACGGTGGCGTCCACTTTGATCCATGGAAGGAAATGGACATGCCCAGTGGAGACCAAGTTGAACGTTCACAAATCATGCTCTGATCAGGCTATGGCACAAAAGACCCAGCAGATGGCATGAGTTGACTAAATGTTTGCTGAATGTAGGGGCGCTTGTTATATATCACTATTGTGCCAGCAGTGACTCAGTGCTCAGTGCTCACCATGAACTATAATATCTATACTAGAAGAGTCAACTAAGGCACGTTTACCCCATTTTCTCTCTTTCTGCCCCCGCTATGATTTGCTGCTTCTGGCTTTACAGAAGTGACTTATCTGTACATCTCTAAATGTCTTGATGAAATGAACATGGTGTCCACTGGGGCTTCGCGATTTTGCCTAAAAATAAAACGTCGATTTTTTTCCTCTGAAAATCTCTCAATTTCGTTTTTTTTTCTTCTTTTTTGTGGGGTAAAATTACAAAAGAGACAACATGTATTTGAACAGAGTAAGGGTGGTCTTATTGAACAAAGATGGATAAAATGCAATCCTCACTTTTCTTTCTTTTTAATGAATATCCAAGTAGTCTTTTTGCCCCAAGTATTTCCTTTCTGTTATTGGAGTCTTGGACTACCTTTTCTTAAAGTAAACAGCAGAACACATTGCATTTTTCTTTTCTTATTCAACAGAACACTTTGTACGGTAAGGTAGGCTATGAACCAGTGTAGCACAGTTCTACCCTAAATGTGCACTGAAAGAGGAAAACCACGATTTTCGATTGCAATTTGTCTTCGATTAATTGTGAAGCCTAGTGGCCAGAATTGTAAACAATGTGGGTGCAGGGCACGTGCACCCTGCGCCTGCCCTCGAGACTACAGAAATCATCACTCAGTCGCGCACGATGAACCACTCAGCACAAGATTGAATTATCATTATTCCTCGCCCTATTTGTGGAGTAAAAGTGCAATTGTTTGCTGACTAGACCAAGACTTTGAGTGCACTAATTTCGATCTATATACACCCATATTAGTAGTGCATTCCCAGATAGCAAAATCCATTGATTCAACGTTGAATCAATGTTGAATCCATTGATTCAACGTTGAATCAATGGATTTTGCTATCTGGGTTAACTCTTTTAACGCGAAACACGACGACAGTGTCGTGTTCTGCCTTATTCTCTGTGCCACGGCTCAGGCCACAGCATTTGGTAAAAAAAAAAAAAAAAAAAAAAAAAAAAAAAAAAAAAAAACACTTATTTTGAAGTGCTAGATCTCCAAAACAGGATGCGTGATGACGTCATGGTGTTTCTGGTGTCTTCACTAATCTGTCCTCTCATGATCTGTGCAAAAAGTTCCGGGTCAAAAGTCAGGAAGTGACGTTTAGTTCTAGTTGTTTTACCCGTGCTCTGGGTACATTGAGGGGCCAAATCTGAGTAAATGCCATTTGAATGCATGAGATAGAATGGGTGTGGGTGCAAAATGAATATGTCCCAAATGAAAGTCAACAACGGAACAATCGTCAGACGATGCGCTCAGATTAATAGATGAATTAAAGAGAGAAATCTACGTTGTGTTTTTCGTTGTGTTTTGCCCTACTGCGTGATTGGCGGTGGAAACCCTACGGTTGGCGGTCCGTGTATTTTACAGCCAACTTAATTCTCATTTCGTTTTTGACAAACAGTATTCAGTTTAGGTCCTGTGTTCTGAATACTGTTTCTCAAAAACGGGAAATTGTAAATTAAAAATAGGGAAAAGGGTTATTTTTCTTAATACTGTTTAGAAATCTTTCCTTAAAACTTAGAAATAGGTTTTTAAAACCCCTATATGACTTTATTCCTTACTTTCTACGGTGCGGCCCCCCTCAGAATGGTGATTTCAGTACCATCGCGCTCCTGTACTGAATTCTGTTTTTTCCTCTCGCTCAGAGCGTGGAGGCGTGGTGCGGAGCTCTTGATTGACAGCTCAGTTACTGCTGCAGTTACTACAAGGAGACACACGCGGCGCTGTTGGCGCTGTTGTACTAGCAGATAATATTATGGATTAGAGTAGACAATATTATTATTTATCCTTTATTATATTTAGATATATATTTGCACCCTTTAGCGCTGCCGTAATTTTAAATAAATTAGCCCGCTTTTTGGTTGCATATTAACACAGCGCTGTTATTACATTCTGATTAGACATTGATGATTGGTGCATCCTCCTCTGTGTCAACTCTTAATAAAGTAGGAGACAGACAGAAAGACAGACAGACATGTTGAAGAGGCCTACCTGGTAATAGGCTAAGTACCTCGTCATCTGTGTCAATAATCATTATTATGCAACCCGTTATGTTACAGGTATAGTTTATTTGTTCAATTAAGTGTTTATAGAGGTGGGTCACTATAATGCTACTTGGGCCGTCAAGGTGCCAAACAAGGTGCCAAAGTCATTGAAGTTTTGTAGTCTATATACATTTATCCTTTATCATTTAGATAATATTTATACCCACTGCCGTCATTTTAAATAAATTGGCGTTAGCGGCATTTTGATTGCATCTTCTTAACTACCCTGTAACCAGCCACAGAGCTATAATTTCTAACTATTGAGCGCACACTGCAGCGTGATCATGGTGTCACGGACGGACCACAGTGACAGACAGGACAGTAGTCAAGTGGGTGCCGTGGTTGTCGCGGGATGTGCACGTCCAAACTCATTCCAGCACTATTTAAGAGTTGACACAGAGGAGGATGCATCAATCATCAATGTCTAATCAGAATGTAATAACAGCGCTGTGTTAATATGCAACCAAAAAGCGGGCTAATTTATTTAAAATTACGGCAGCGCTAAAGGGTGTAAATATATATCTAAATATAATAAAGGATAAATGTATAATATTGTCTACTCTAATCCATAATATTATCTGCTAGTACAACAGCGCCAACAGCGCCAACAGCGCCGCGTGTGTCTCCTTGTAGTAACTGCAGCAGTAACTGAGCTGTCAATCAAGAGCTCCGCGCCACGCCCCCACGCTCTGAGCGAGAGGAAAAAACAGAATTCAGTACAGGAGCGCGATGGTACTGAAATCACCATTCTGAGGGGGGCCGCACCGAAGAAAGTAAGGAATTAGGTCATATAGGCGTTTTAAAAACCTATTTCTAAGTTTTAAGGAAAGATTTCTAAACAGTATTAAGAAAAATAAACCTTTTTCCTATTTTTAATTAACAATTTCCCGTTTTTGAGAAACAGTATTCAGAACACAGGACCTAAACTGAATACTGTTTGTCAAAAACGAAATGAGAATTCAGTTGGCCGTAAAATGCACGGACGGTTGGCCTACCGGTGGCAGTGAAAGTAAGAAAATGTGTCCCATTCACTTACATGGGAAAATGCAAGTACTCACATCACATCACAATAACTGGCTCAACAAGATCTACACATCAAAAATGTGATTGTTCCATTAGTATCACTTCCATTTCAAGGCCCCTTAGAAAGTTTAAGCTTTGAAATAGTGTTTTTTTCTGTATATGCTGTTACTGACGTTTTGAAGACAGTTTTTGAGGTTTGAGTTGGCAGAGAGTTGGCCAGAGAGTTGATGTAATCCAGGGGTTTTCAACCTTTTTCATCCCAGGGACCACCATTTATTCAGCATTTGAGCCACGGACCACCACTTGATTACATTTTCACCCCATAAACCTAAAACCTAAGAATTCTTTTGGTTTTGTTCACAATTCCAGGCTGGATTTTGCAAACAAAATAGTGTAGACTTCTTAATTAAGTGGTGCTAATTCAGATGATGAATATTCTAACCCGCAAGGGTCCATTTGGTTTCATTTTCACACTCAAGAGTTACATCTGGTTAACCAACTTTCCACCATTTAGCCTGGGGACCACCTGGAATCCTCTCAGGGATCACTGGTGGTCCCCGGACCACCTGTTGAAAACCCTTGATGTAATCCCTCCATCTGCCCCGGGGTCTCGTCCCAGTGGGGACCTCTCAAGGACCTCCCTAGGGAGACGCTCAGGAGGCATCCTAACCAGATGCCCGAACCACCTGAGCTGGCTCTTCTTCAAGCAAAGCAGTAGTGAGTCTCTTCCACGTGTCTGAGCTTCTCACCTTAGGGGATTTGGCCACTTGTATTCGCGACCTTATTCTTTCACACTTGATGACCGTAGGTGAGAGTAGAAACGAAGATTGCTCAGCAGACAGAGAGCTTTGCCTTCTCAACTCCTCAACCGGCTCAACTCTCTTTTCGTCACAACAGTGCAGTACAGTGACTGCAGTACTGCCCTCTGCTGCTCTGATTTTCTGGCTGATCTCTGCGTTCTCCTCACTCGTGAACAAGACCCTGTGATTGATACTTTTGCTGTAATAATTTTACCAAATGTTGATTTTTCAGAGAAGCTACAAGACATTGATATCTTCCTCACCCACCCATAGCAGAAAGAGTTTTATGGTACATTAAAAAAATCATCAACAAAAAGAAAATCGATGTTTGTTTGTTTTTTAACAGTGAAAAGCAAAGATGGTGGTGACCCAGAGCCTGTAACCAGCAGCCCAGCTGAGCACATGCAACCACAAACTGATGTCGAGGACTGTGGGACATCACGACCATCTGCTTCACACAGTTCTGAATCTGACACTGAAGATATTGATGAGGATTGGGAGGACACCAGGGAGGGCCATTTAGCTTTAGAGACACTGCAGTCAAGAAAGACACACAATGTGGATGGGCAAACATTGTCTTTGAGCAAGACGCTGTCCCAGGATCTAAAATCACCCAAACAAAGACACACAGGGAAGAAGAGCTTCCATTGTACTATTTCTACAGGCGAGAAGCCCTATAACTGTGCAGTTTGTGGCAAAAACTTTAGTGATAAGTCTTCTGTAAACAGACACATGCTGGTTCACACAGGCAGTAGTCAAAAGTGTGATGTTAAAGAAGGCACTCAAACTAAACAAGCACCCTTTACTTGTGAGGTTTGTGGCAAATGCTATAGTCACAAGAGTGAACTTAACCTACATATGGTGTCTCATACAGGGGAGACATCCTTTACTTGTGAGGTTTGTGGCAAAGGCTTTAATCACAAGAGTAAACATGAACGACATATGGTGTCTCATACAGGGGAAAAGCGCTATACTTGTAAGGTGTGTGGCAAAGGCTATCGTTACAAGCAGCATTTAAACACACACGTGAGGTCTCATACAGGGGTAAAGCCCTTTACTTGTGAGGTTTGTGGCAAATGCTTTAGTTGCAAGAGTGCTCTTAAACAACATATGGTGTCTCATACAGGGGAAAAGCGCTGTACTTGTGAGGTTTGTGGCAAAGGCTATTGCAACAAGAAATATTTAAACATACACATGAGGTCTCATACAGGGGTAAAGCCCTTCACTTGTGAGGTTTGTGGAAAATGCTATAGTCAGAAGAGTGTTCTTAAACTACATATGGTGTCTCATACAGGGGAAAAGCGCTATACTTGTGAGGTGTGTGGCAAAGGCTATCGTTACAAGCACCATTTAAACACACACGTGAGGTTTCATACAGGGGTAAAGCCCTTTACTTGTGAGGTTTGTGGCAAAGGATTTAATTGCAAGAGTAAACTTAAACGACATATGGTGTCTCATACAGGGGAAAAGCGCTATGCTTGTGAGGTTTGTGGCCAAGGCTATCGTTACAAGGAGCATTTAAACATACACATGAGGTCTCATACAGGGAGAAAGCCCTTTACTTGTGAGGTTTGTGGCAAATGCTTTAGTTGCAAGAGTGACCTTAAACGACATATGGTGTCTCATACAGGGGAAAAGCGCTACACTTGTGAGGTGTGTGGCAAAGGCTATTGTGACAAGCGGGATTTAAACAGACACATGATGTCTCACACCGGGGAGAAACCCTTTAGAGATGTGGATGGGCAAACATTGTCTTTGAGCAAGACGCTGTCCCAGGACCTACATATGGTGTCTCATACAGGGGAGACATCCTTTACTTGTGAGGTTTGTGGCAAAGGATTTAATTGCAAGAGTAAACTTAAACAACATATGGTGTCTCATACAGGGGAAAAGCACTATACTTGTGAGGTGTGTGGCAAAGGCTATCGTGACAAGCATTATTTAAACATACACATGAGGTCTCATACAGGGGTAAAGCCCTTTACTTGTGAGGTTTGTGGCAAATGCTTTAGTTGCAAGAGTAATCTTAATCAACATATGGTGTCTCATACAGGGGAAAAGCGCTATACTTGTGAAGTGTGTGGCAAAGGCTTTTGTGTCAAGCATTATTTAAAAATACATATGAGGTCTCATACAGGAGTAAAGCCCTTTACCTGTGAATTGTGTGGCAAAAGCTATCGTTACAAGCAGCATGTAAACGTACACATGAGGTCTCATACAGGGGTAAAGGCCTTTACTTGTGAGGTTTGTGGCAAATGCTATAGTTGCAAGAGTGTACTTAAACGACATATGGTGTCTCATACAGGGGAAAAGTTTGATTGTTTTTTAACAGTGAAAAGCAAAGATGGTGATGACACAGAGCCTGTAGCCAGCACCCCAGCTGAGCACATGCAACCACAAACTGATGTCGAGGACTGTGGGACATCACAACCAACTGCTGACGACCAGCTCCTGTCCTCACACAGCTCTGAATCTGACACTGAAGATATTGATGAGGGTTGGGAGGACACCAGGGAGGGCCATGTAGCTTTAGAGACACTGCAGTCACGAAAGACACACAATGTGGATGGGCAAACATTGTCTTTGAGCAAAACGCTGTCCCAGGACCTACATATGGTGTCTCATACAGGAGAGACAGCCTTTACTTGTGAGGTTTGTGGCAAAGACTTTAATCACAAGAGTCAACTTAAACGACATATGGTGTCTCATACAGGGGAAAAGTGCTATACTTGTAAGGTGTGTGGCAAAGGCTATCGTTACAAGCAGCATTTAAACACACACATGAGGTCTCATACAGGGGTAAAGCCCTTTACTTGTGAGGTTTGTGGCAAATGCTTTAGTTGCAAGAGTGATCTCAAACGACATATGGTGTCTCATACAGGGGAAAAGTGCTATACTTGTAAGGTGTGTGGCAAAGGCTATCGTTACAAGCAGCATTTAAACACACACGTGAGGTCTCATACAGGGGTAAAGGCCTTTACTTGTGAGGTTTGTGGCAAATGCTTTAGTTGCAAGAGTGATCTTAAACGACATATGGTGTCTCATACAGGGGAAAAGCGCTATACTTGTGAGGTGTGTGGCAAAGGCTATTGTGACAAGCGGGATTTAAACAGACACATGATGTCTCACACCGGGGAGAAACCCTTTAGAGATGTGGATGGGCAAACATTGTCTTTGAGCAAGACGCTGTCCCAGGACCTACATATGGTGTCTCATACAGGAGAGACATCCTTTACTTGTGAGGTTTGTGACTAAGGCTTTAATCACAAGAGTCAACTTATACGACATATGGTGTCTCATACAGGGGAAAAGCGCTATACTTGTGAGGTGTGTGGCAAAGGCTATCGTTACAAGCAGCATTTAAACATACACATGAGGTCTCATACAGGAGTAAAGCCCTTTACTTGTGAGGTGTGTGGCAAAAGCTGTGATTACAAGCAGCATTTAAACATACACATGAGGTCTCATACAGGGATAAAGCCCTTTACTTGTGAGGTTTGTGGCAAATGCTTTAGTCGCAAGAGTGACCTTAAACGACATATGGTGTCTCATACAGGGGAAAAGCGCTATGCTTGTGAGGTTTGTGGCAAAGGCTATTGTGACAAGCGGGATTTAAACAGACACATGATGTCTCACACCGGGGAGAAACCCTTTATTTGTCAGGTTTGTGGAAAATGCTGTTCCCTGAAGAGTAGCTTAAACATGCACATGAGGATCCATACAGGGGTAAAACCATGCACTTGTACCGTTTGTGGCAAAGGCTTTATTCACGTAAGGAGTCTGCAGTTGCACATGAGAACTCATACAGGAGAAAAGCCCTTTACTTGTGAGGTTTGTGGCAAAGGCTATTGCAACAAGCACTATTTAAACATACACATGAGGTTGCATACAGGCGTAAAGCCCTTTACTTGTGAGGTTTGTGGAAAATGCTGTTCCCTGAAGAGTAACTTAAACATGCACATGAGGACCCATACAGGGGAAAAAACAAGCACTTGTACCATTTGTGGCAAAGGCTTTAGTCAGAGAGGCAATCTGCAGTTGCACATGAGAACTCATACTGGAGAAAAGCCCCTTCTATGTACAGTGTGTGGCAAAAGCTTTAATCAACCAGGTCATCTAAAAAAACACATGAGGTTTATTCACGCAGAGCAAAAGTGCATTTGTAAAATTTGTGGCAAAGCTTTCAGGGGGGAAGTACCATTGTACCACATGATGATTCATACAGGGGAAAAGGCCTTTAGTTGTACTGTTTGTGGAGAGAAATCCCCGTTGAAGTCCGTTTTAAGAACACACATGAGGTTCCATACGGGCGAGAAGCCCTATAACTGTGCAGTTTGTGGCAAAAGATTTTGCGAGAAGTGTTCTGTAAAAAGGCACATGGTGGTTCACACAGGAGAAAAAGCCTTTACTTGTACATTGTGTGCGGCACAATTTGGGCAAAGAGCCAATCTACTTAGACACATGGGAAGAAAGCACACAGGGATAAAACCTATTTAGTTGTAGTTTCAACATGCAGACACACAAACATAGACTATTAGTTGACCCATGTTCTATAATGCGTCTTTGCAATACTTGATTCTGAATGACAGGGTTTTGATTGGACCACAAAGTCAATGCCACATTAATCTAAACCTTAAATCAGTTTATATCAACTCCCTGGTAAAAAAAAAATCAAGTCAGTAGGTTGCTTATTATGGCGATCTTGTCACGTCTTGTCACATGCTGCCTGCCAATTGTGTTGATAAGCGTCCTCAGCCCCGCCCTCGACCGCACGTCGCGATGCAGTCCGTTTTAACACACATACGGCTTATCAATGTAGTAGGTCGAGAAGATCGACTTGATAAGCAACCTCCTTTGAATTATCACTTGATTGCAGTCAAAGTGGATTGCAGGGAAGCACTAGATTGAATCAATGAGCTTCAACCTGAACAATCTTCTAGCTTGCCAAATTGAATCACTTGACAGTGTTTCTGTAAAACAAATGATGGTACTAAAGTACTATTGATAAGGTCTTCTTTCTGTCTTTTAGAAATGAATACATGTCAGTTACCCTATCCTACTTTACTCCTGTATGTTTTTTTGGTGATGTGAGAGAATAATGAAACACTTTTTTTTTCTTTTCTTTTTTTTTTTTTTTCAAATCAACAAATTGCTAATAATTAAATTACTAGTGCACAGTGTTGGGCAGTAACGAATTTTAGATTACATGTTACTGTAATATTATTACTTTTGCTCCAAAATGAAATTAACAAGATTACTGTGCCAAAATGGGGAATAAGTAATGCATTACTTTGCAAGTAACGCCAAGTTACTTGTTTAAAATGAGCTTGTTGTTGCAGGCAAAAATAGAAAAGATTTACAAGCTATCGACAGATACTGTAACAACAGATGTGCACGAGATGTAGATCCCGTGCACACGCAGCATCCTGCGCACAGTTATGTACACGACAAAACGCTTGCTGTTTTATTTTGTATTTTATTTTTAAATACAAGACAACTGTCTTTAAAAACAATTCTGAAAAAGTTTAAAAAGTCAAAGAGACAAATTTTGAAATCTTGTTTTGTTAGTTGCAGTTCTGTTTTGTGATTCAAGGTTAAAATGTGCCCATTGCTTCTCTGTGCTCTTTTTATTTATGTTTTTTTTTTTTTTTTTTTAATCTAAGAGACATTTACAATGTCGGATTTTGTTGGCTTTGTTTTCAGGTGCAGTTTGTGGGGTTGGAGACTATTATTATTCCAATAAATTGGATTCAGTTCTAAAAAGAGCTCGCTAAACAGATTATGTTGTACATCTCTATTTTTTCAAAGGTGGGAGTTGATAACTTGGGAAAGTAATAACGTACTATGTAATATATTACGCTTCGCTTACAGTAATAAGTAAAGTAATGATATTACTTTGTCTAAGGGGTAACGATTAAAGTAAAGAAGTTACTTTCCTAAGTAATATTGACCAACACTGGTAGTGCATTAACTCTTTTACTGCGAAACACGACTACGGTGTCGTGTTCTGCCTCATTCTCTATGCCACGGTATGGGCCATGGCCTTTGGTAAAAACTCTTATTTTGAAGCGCCAGATCTCCAAAACAGGATGCGTGATGATGTCATGGTGTTTCTGGTGGCTTCACTAATCTGTCCTCTCACGATCTGTGCAAAAAGTTCCGGGTCAAAAGTCAGGAAGTGACGTTTAGTTGTAGTTGTTTTACCCGTGCTCTGGGTACATTGAGGGGCCAAATCTGAGTAAATGCCTTGCATGGGATAGAATGGGTGTGGGTGCAAAATGAATATGTCCCAAATGAAAGTCAACAACGGAGCGATCGTCAGACGATGCGTTCGGATTATTAGATAAATTAAATAAATCAAGAATGAAATCTACAAATCGTTGTGTTTTGCCCTACTGCGTAATTGGCAGTGGAAACCCTGCGGTTGGCCTACCGGCGGCGGTGAAAATAAAAAAATGTCCCATTCACTTACATGGGAAAATGCGAGAACTCACATTTTTCTCTCAGAAACCGGATGGGCTAATGTCACAACACTTGGACGGGATATCATAATGATTATTTAAATTAAAGGCATTAATAACTCAATAAGTCAGCCTCATGGTGATGCTAAAACTGTAACTTTTTGTTTTTCCCTATAACTATGGAACCAAAGGTCAGCCCATCCATCCATCTTCAACCATTTATCCTTTGTTGGTTCCTGAGCAACATTAGTGACTTCCTCTGATCCTGAGACGGGTCATGGCCAGAGAGCTGATGTAATCCCTCCATCTGCCCCGGGGTCTCGTCCCAGTGACACATTCATCGAGGACCTCTCTAGGGAGACACTCAGGAGGCATCCTAACCAGATGCTTGAACCACCTGAGCTGGCTCTTCTTTAAGCAAAACAGCAGTGAGTCTCTTCCCTGTGATTGAACTTCCTACCTTAGGGGATTTGGCCACTTGTATTCGCGATTCCTTCACACTTGATGACCAAAGGTGGAAGCAGGAACGAAGATTGCTCAGCAGACAGAGAGCTTTGCCTTCTCAACTCCTCAACCGGCTCAACTCTCTTTTCGTCACAACAGTGCAGTACAGTGACTGCAGTACCGCCCCCTGCCACTCTGATACTCTGGCTGATCTCTGTGTTCTCCTCACTCGTGAACAAGACCTTGTGATTGATTCTTTTGCTAAATGTTGATTCTTGTAGAAGCTACAAGACATTGATATCTTCCTCACCCACCCACAGATGTATGGCAGAAAGAGTTGCATGGAACATTGAAAAAACAATCTAAAAATTGATGTTTTTCTTTTTTTTTAACAGTGAAAAGCAAAGATGGTGATGACACAGAGCCTGTAGCCAGAACCCCAACTGAGCACATGCAACCACAAACTGATGAGGAGGACTGTGGGACATCACAACCAACTGCTGACGACCAGCTCCTCTCTTCACACAGTTCTGGATCTGACACTGAAGATATTGATGAGAATTGGGAGGACACCAGGGAGGGCCATTTAGCTTTAGACACACTGCAGTCACAAAAGACACATGTGGATGGGCAAAGATTGCCTTTGAACAAGACGCTGTCCCAGGATGTAAAATCAGTCAAACGAAGACACGCAGGGAAGAAGAGCTCCCGTTGTACTATTTCTGGCAAAGGCAGTAGACAAAAGTGTGATGTTAAAGAAGACACTCAAACTAAAAGAGCACCTGTTACTTGTGAGGTTTGTGGCAAATGCTATAGGCGCAAGAGTCAACTTAAACAACATATGGTGTCTCATACAGGGGAAAGACCCTTTACTTGTGACGTTTGTGGAAAATGCTATTGTTACAAGAGTAATCTTAAACTACATATGGTGTCTCATACAGGGGTAAAGCGCTGTACTTGTGAGGTTTGTGGCAAAGGCTATAACAAGAAATATTTAAACATACACATGAGGTCTCATACAGGGGTAAAGCCCTTTACTTGTGAGGTTTGTGGAAAATGCTACAGTACTGAGAATGATCTAAAGCGACACATGGTTTCTCACACAGGGGAAAGACCCTTTACTTGTGAGCTTTGTGGGAAATGTTTTTCCCAAAAGGGTAATTTAAACACGCACATGAGGACCCATACAGGGGAAAAACCATGCACTTGTACCGTTTGTGGCAAAGGCTTTGCCACAAACGGCAATCTGCAGTTGCACATGAGAACTCATACCGGAGAAAAGCCCTTTGCATGTACAGTGTGTGGCAAAAGCTTTAATCACTCAAGTGGTCTAAAAAAACACAAGAGGATTATTCACGAAGAGCAAAAGTACATTTGTCAAATTTGTGGCAAAGCTCTCAGGAGGGATCTGAAGTCACACATGATGACGCATTCAGGGGAAAAGCCCTTCAGTTGTACTGTTTGTGGAAAAGAATTTAGTCACAAGGTTAGATTAAAGCGGCACATGATGACGCATACAGGTGAGAAGCCCTATAACTGTGTAGTTTGTGGCAAAACATTTAATCAGAAGGCTAGTGTAGACAAACACATGCTGGTTCACACAGGAGAAAAACCCTTTACGTGTACATTGTGTGCAGCACAATTTGGGCGAAGAGGCAATCTACTTAGACATATGGGAAGAAAACACACAGGGATAAAACCCGCAAACTTGTAGTTTGACAGTGTTCAACATGCAGGCACAAACTTTTGACCCATGTTCTAAAATGCTTCTTCGCAATACTTGATTCTGAATGGCATGTTTATGATTAGTTCATATCTATGAGCATATACTTTTTAAATGATGATAACTTGCTTACTTTTCAACCGATTTTCAAACGGATTGGTTTGTTGTAAACGTCAGACATCCGCATAATATGAGCCGTTATATGATGTTTTTAGAAAAAAAAAGCAAAAATCACCACGTTGTTAACGTTCGTAATAAAGCATTCCGTTTGTAAATCTGTCAAGTTTTGAGCGAGTTCTAGCTGTTTTTGTTTGGGCTGCCATAGAGCATACTGTATTGAGTACTCTCACAAAATGGCCGCCGTGAACAACGTCAGAAGCTCATATCTATGAGTCTACATTGGTTAATGGAAGGAAACAGAGACATGCGCATTAGAGACCAGGATGTTTGACAAGCACAAAGCATGCTATGGCACAAGTGGCCCAGCAGATGTCGTGAAATCGCTTGCTGAATTTATGACCACTCGTATCTCACTGAAAATTGAAATAAAAAAAAATACCAATGAACAAACATGTAATTTGTATGTTTGCTCTTGGAGTGTGGTAATCCAAACTGTAGGATTGCTTATAGAGCTGAGCAGTCCCCGCCCCCTCGTGATGTCGACCCTGTTCCAGAAATGGATCCCCAATTCACTTTTTTTTTCCATAGACTTTTCGAAAAGACAATTATACCACACAAAGACAATTTGGGTCGTGTCAAATCATCACATACAATCTTTTGGGACAATCAAATCATTTCTAAGAAGAAAAACGAACCAAAAAGTGTTGTTTTTCATTTTACATATTGTATTGCAATATTGTGTGTGTTGTCATGATTTGTCACGACCCGAGCTGTCTTTGTCTGTGGCATAATCGTCTTTTATAGATCATATTCTAAACGTCTACGAGGAAAACGATGTGCACCCTGCGCCTGTCCTCGGGATAACTACAGAAATCCTCACTCGGCCGTATGCACGACTTACTCTCTTGTTATGAACCGCTCAGGACAAGATTGTACTATTTGTACTATTTCTGGCAAAGGCAGTAGTGTGATGTTGTGTGATGTTAAAGAAGACACTAAAACTAAACAAGCACCCTTTACTTGTGATGTTTGTGGCAAATGCTATAGTCGCAAGAGTAAACTTAAACGACATATGGTGTCTCATACAGGGGTAAAGCGCTGTACTTGTGAGGTTTGTGGCAAAGGCTATCACGACCATTGGTATCTAAACATACACATGAGGTCTCATGAGTTCCGTTCACCTGTGAGGTTTGTAGAAAATGCTATATTGACAAGGTTAGTCTAAAGCTACACATGATTCTCACACGGGAAAGGCCCTTTACTTGTGACGTTTGTGGGAAATATTTTTGCCAAAAGAGTAATTTAAACATGCAAATGAGGACCCATAAAGGGAAAAAAAACATGCGCTTGTAGTTTGTGGCAAAGGCTTTGCCACAAACGGGAATCTGCAGTTCCACATGAGAACTCATACCAGAGAAAAGCCCCTTGCATGTACAGTGTGTGGCAAAAGCTTTAATCACTCATGTCATCTAAAAAAAAGAAATAAAAAACACACTTTCAAACGCATTCAGAGAAAAAGTTTGTAATTTGTGAAAAGGCCTGAAGGGAAATTATGATTCACACATGACACATTCAGGGGAACACCCTTTAGTTGTACTGTTTGTGGAAAGAAAATCCCTTTTAAGTTCGTTTTACAAACACACATGAGGATCCATACAGGTTTGTGGAAAAGGTTTTAGTCAGCAGGCCTATGTCAAAACACACATGAGGGTGCATACAGGAGAAAAAAACCTTTACTTGTACATGCTGTGCAAAAAACTTGATCGAAGGGATCATCTGCACAAACGTGAGGAGGAAACATGCAGGGGGGAAACCTACATAGATGCAGTCGAGGACTATTTAAAGAGGATCGGAAGTGACGAGACCTACGGTGGAGTTCACTTTGGTTCATGGAAGGAAACAGACATGTGCAGTCGAGACGAAGGACTGTTTCAAGTTAAACAACATTTCAAGGATGGGAAGCGACGACATCTACGGGGTAGTTTTGGTTCACACACAGACATCCGCATTAGAGACCAATTGCTAGGTTTAGTTACTACTTTTGTTTGAGTCATGAAACCATTGTTCTTTTTAACGTGTGCCTGTGTGCTCACACAGCTCAGGAATGTCCTACACAAAACATCGACCAATGTTGTAATTCAGTTATTTTCAGCAAATGTTCTACTCAGAATAAGAATGAGTTCATGTGGTTAAACCTCAAACCTGACGGAAAAGTCCACACTTTCTGTAGTATTATTGTAGCAGCTAGCTCTACAACCGAACAGAAAATAACGTGAAAGAAAGGGAGAGAACATCAAACGTGCCGTGATGTCTGTGGTCTTCAAGCTCCTGTTTAATACGGATAATCGTGGAGTCTGGAAAGTTCACTCAACACCCTGGTCTGAAATGAAGGAATAGAATGAGGGCTTTAACACATTTAGGCCACATGATATCTGACAATGTCATTACAAATACAAGTTTATTTGCAGTTAAATTAGTTTTAAAAAAGTGTTTCAGTTGTTATTTTGTAAAAAAAAAAAAAAAAAAAAAAAAAAACACTCCTTAATGGCTGTGTCTCTCAAGGAGTCTTCATCAGGGCTAGTGCACTTTGAGTGCCTTGCTTTTTTTCACTGTCCAGTCCCTTTGGATTTTTGAAGCACGAGTGGCATTTTATATCATTTTTATATATTGTAACTTTTTTGCATCTCCTGTGAGCACCTGGCTTTCTCTATTTGTGACTGTGAAAGTGTGTGTCATCAAACTATTGACACAAAAAATGCATTTTTTGAAAGATAAATAGGTGATTTTAACAGGATAACAAAATGACAACCTTTTTGTTTTTTGTTTTTAACTAAAGGCTCTATGATATTAGACACAATAAAATATGGGTGTTAATTGATTTACATTTGCTGCTTTCTTTAGTTTTAGTCACTTTTGTATATTTTATTTTACACAAAAAAGAAATTGTGTTTTTTTTTTTTTTTTTTTTTTTTTTTTTTTTTTTTGTATTACTGGTGGTTTTGCTATCCGGTATCTTATTACACACAAACAGAAGGATTTCGTCGGCAGTGTGTGTTCAGCCTGCATTGAGCATGTGTGAAATTACATTGACCCGGAAGTATACATATATGTTTTCAACTCTAACTCCAAACAGTATACATCCATTTACCAGAAAATAATTGGTTAATGTCAAAATACAAATGCACAGAAACACTCTCACTATTGAATCCTGTTTGTCTACATAGCCAACTAGGGTACTTAATTTATTGTTTTAACGTGCTTTTTTCGGGTTAACGTATTATTATTATTTAGTGGGTACTATTATTGTGAAGAGCGCGGCCGCCCACCGGAAGTCTTACCCTTGCTCCCTCATCATTGGTCCTTGTGTTGTTTTTTTGTCAGAGGATTTCCAACTCGCGGTTGTTTTCTCTCCGTTTTCCATTCTACTGTTTTCACACATTTCGTGTTATTATCTTCATTCACAGCGAACAGAACGGCGCTTAAAGCGTCCCATAAAGGAATCCAACAATGGATTGTGTACTGTTGAAGATAAATGAACACCTCGCGTCAGCGGCAGAGCAGATCTTGTGTGTTTTGGCTGCTGATGTTTGCAGTGTGGAGGTTAGCGTCAGAGTGTTTGTGTTGGAGCGTTTCAGAGCGCTGCAAGAGTTCATCTGCAACCTTTTCCAGAGCGAGATAGAGACGCTACGCAGCACCAAACTACACACTGCAGGTATGTCTTGTTCAGCCGCTTATCTGTGGTCGGGTCGCGGGGGCAACTAGCCCCGATACGTTCCGTCAATACTCTACGCTCACTCTGTAGCTCCGAGATGAGGTCACGTGTAAGGCTTTGATATCGCCGTTCAGACACGGCGCATGGTTTCCAAAATACACGATTCTTACCTGTTTCTGATTCATGTAATCCAAAAAGTAAAGGCCCCTACGCACTTGTAACTAGATTACCATTATGTAGGGCCGTGGAAAAAACAACTTAAATCGCTGCTTTTGTCAGAAACTTTTATGTTTTTGTCGCCATGTTGCCGCACATTAGTGCCCCCTCTGGTCAGATTGTTCAGTTGCATTGCCTTTGTCACCAATATGTTGCATGCATAGAATCTGAGCAGAGGGGGCAGTTATATGCGGCAACATGGCGACGAAAACATACAGTTGTGTTCAAAATAATAGCAGTCTGATCAAAAAACTGAATAAAGCCCAAAATCCTTATAGTGGTTTTATTTCCATGCATTGGGAACACTGCACATCATATTTTAAATCAAAACATGCAGAAAAAAGCAGAAATTATTTAATTACTTTACAGAAAATGAAGAAAAATGAACTTTGGGCTTTTCAAAAAAATAGCAGTGTCTGCACTTTACTTTACAAACTCAAATATTTACTGTATTAACTGAAAAATATCCAGGATTCAGCATTCCTGTGAATCACTAAACTAATATTTAGTTGTATAGCCACTGTTTTTGAGAACCGCTTCACATCTGTGTTGCATGGAGTCGACCAACTTCTGGCATCTGTGAACAGGTATTCCAGATTTGACAACGTTCCATAATTCCTCTGCATTTCTTGGTTTTGCCTCAGAAACAGCATTTTTAATGTCACCCCACAAGTTTTCTATCGGATTAAGGTCCGGGGATTGGGCTGGCCACTCCATGACTTTAATTTTGTTGGTCTGGAACCAAGAAGCTGCTCGCTTACTGGTGTGTTTGGGGTCGTTGTCTTGTTCAAACACCCATTTCAAGGGCATTTCCTCTTCAGCATAAGGCAACATGACCTCTTCAAGTATTTTGATGTATCCAAACTGCTCCATGATCCCTGGTATGCGATAAATAGGCCCGGCACCATTAGTAAGCGAAACATCCCCATAGTAAAGCATTGTGGTGCAAGCATCCTGATACTCTTACTATGGTGCCGGGCCTATTTATCGCGTACCAGGGATCATGGATCAGTTTGGATACATCAAAATACTTGAAGAGGTTATGTTGCCTTATGCTGAAGAGGAAATGCCCTTGAAATGGGTGTTTCAGCAAGATAACGACCCCAAACACACCAGTAAGCGAGCAGCTTCTTGGTTCCAGACCAACAAAATTAAAGTCATGGAGTGGCCAGCCCAATCCCCGGACCTTAATCTGATAGAAAACTTGTGGGGTGACATTAAAAATGCTGTTTCTGAGGCAAAACCAAGAAATGCAGAGGAATTATGGAACGTTGTCAAATCTGGAATACCTGTTTACAGATGCCAGAAGTTGGTCGACTCCATGCAACACAGATGTGAAGCGGTTCTCAAAAACAGTGGCTATACAACTAAATATTAGTTTAGTGATTCACAGGAATGCTGAATCATGGATATTTTTCAGTTAATAAAGTAAATATTTGAGTTTATAAAGTAAAGTGCAGATACTGCTATTTTTTTGAAAAGCCCAAAGTTCATTTTTCTTTTCTGTAAAGTAATTAAATAATTTCTGCTTTTTTCTTCATGTTTTGATTTAAAATATGATGTGCAGTGTTCCCAATGCATAGAAATAAAACCACTATAAGGATTTTGGGCTTTATTCAGTTTTTTAAACAGACTGCTATTATTTTGAACACTACTGTACATCTGAACGGCGATATCAAAGCCCTACACGTGACCTCATCTCGGAGCTACAGAGTGAGCGTAGAGTATCGAAGGAATGTATCGGGGCTGGGGGCAACATAATAAGAAAAGGCCAGACTATGTATCGCATGACGCTCGTACTTCACAAGCGCCATGCAGCGACTTAATCCAGTTTTTCCAAGAATCGCTACATTTGCATAAATAACGTGTACATAAACATTCCATTTTCAAATATAAACACGTCTTGTGTCATTAAAAAGCCTACTTAGCTCAGTGTTAGCACTCCGAGCTGTGGGGTGGGGGCCCCACAGATAAAATTGACTTTTTGGCCACAACATGATTTTTTTTTTCACTGAACGAAGAATATTTCCAATGGAAGTTTTATATTGGCAATATCGGTAGAGGGTGCAAATCCTGTTTTTTTTTTTTTTTTTTTTTTTTTTCTTGTGAAAAAGATTGCCAAAAGTCCATTTTATCCGTGCACTGGGGGGGCTCAGAGTGCCAACATTAAGGTAAGTAGACACAAGACGTGTTTATTTTGGTAAGTAAAACGTTCTTTATAGTATATCCACTCCAGAAGAGGCTGGTCGGGTGGAGTAATGGGAGATTGCACTGATTGCATGAAACGACCAACCTATCCCCCCCCCCCCGGAGAGCGAGTAGAATAATATTGCACCACTGACAAGTTCCCTTCTCTCTCTCTCTTTTTCTCTAAGATGCCTCCAGTATGACTGAAACTAAGAAGCGTGGCCGTCTCAAAAAGGAACCTCAGCAGCGTGGCCGTCCCAGAAAGTACCCTGTGTGTCTGCCCTCCCCTGCACTACAGTCTGTGGCAATCCAAGCTGAGAACCACGAAGGTGGCTGTTCGACATCCAGTGAAGGTGACCGGCCAGAAGAACCTGAGGAAGAGGAGGAGAGAGCAGGACGAGGCCAAGAAAGAGGAGAGAATGATCCAACATGGCAACTAGGTGACAACTGAAAACTTTACTTTAATTTATTATTAGGGCCTGAGCACAGTCGTTCAAAGCCCTGCGATCAATAAGTTATGTATGCAAATTGCTGCACGTGTCTTGTTGCAAGGCCCTAAATCCAATGTAAAGTCAGCCATTTTAATTTGTTGTGGTGTTTAGGCATCGTTTGTGTCAGGGCTTTGTGTCAGGGCTGTATTAGGGCTGCAACGATTAATCGAATCGATAATTTACGACCTTGCAGTATTTTAATACAGTGTCGGTGGGCGATGCATGCTGCACATCGGCCCCTGACATAATGCTTCTTTTTACCTGGCAAAGCACATTTGCTTGCTTTGAAGGACAGCAGCCAAGTTTGTACTTTGTGAGAATTTAAGCTGGTTGAAGACCAACTGAGCTGCGGCGTTCTGGATCACTCAAAGAGGCTTAAATGCACATTCTCTCTCTCTCTCTCACACACACACAGATGCCTCACACATGACAATACAGCACATGGTGGCGGAACCGTGTCTGCCCTCCCCTGCGCTACAGTCGGCGGCGCTCAAAACCGAGGAGTGCGAAGGTGACAGTCCGATCTGGAGTGAACGTGACAGCCCTGTGTCCTCCACTTTGAAAGAGGAACCAGAGGAAGGGGAGGAGACAGCAGGAGAGGATGAAGAGAGGACAGGAAGACAGCATGGTAGCGATCCAACCTGGAATACAGGTGACACTTTACTTGTAATCACTGTTACTCGAGCACTGCACACGTGCACAGTAGGCGAATGTTTGCGTCCCGTGGTGTGAGACTCTGCCATCTGGGGTCAGCAGTGCGTTCCTGCTGCTGTTCCCATCTGGATACTCTCGGTTAGAGTTGACGCACTCTAGTCAAAATCTGATCGGAGCTACAGGTATTTGCAGCCATAAGCAGCTGCCAGAGGGTGGGATCAACACAACGGCTGGTGACAGATTGCAGCTAGGCCACAGCACAAATGTAAACAACGACAGACTCAGCTCAAGTATATTGCGAATGTTGTTGTTATATTATGCTGTCCCAAATGTCTTCGCATGTTGTACTGTTTGCATGAAACACATTTTTCAGGGACATTTCAGCCAATTCTTTTTTTTTTCTTCCCCACTGGCACTGTATTGCAGCTTACAAGAAGCTAAGCTACTTCAATTTAAAAAGAAAAAAAAAAAAAATCACTTCATGTGTTAACGTGTCTGACAGCTTTGCATCAGACAGTGAGCTGAACTATGTTTCCTCCCAGTAACCTGTGGGCGTTTACTACTTTTATAGTCTGCTTTTTTTTTTTAGTCTGCCTACTTTTAGAGAGCTTCCAAACAGAGTATGCACATGGCAGATCTACAGGCTCTACCAATTCCTGTTACCAATTTTCTTATGCACTAAAATGCTATTCTGTTTGTCGTCAATTCTGTTTGACCTCTCAACGGGCCATTTCAAGGAAATAATCCAATTTGTTTAAAGGTAGCATGGACAACTTTTAATCTTAAAGTAAAAATAATGTATATTCATATATTTTAGTCCCCCCCCTCATCAGCCACCTATGCTGCAGTGTTTTTTCCCCCAGAAAGACAGTGTTTCAATTTTTACTGGTAGATTTATTTAGTGGGGACTACAATGTAGTCCGCACTAAATAAATGTACCAGTAAAAATTCCACGATTCCGCGATCGTGGATTTCTTTCTCACGGAAATCAAAGGTGTCCGTGGAAATCAACACGGCCCATGGAATAGTAGAATTAATTCATGCTCCCGCACGGCCGTCATTGACCTCTGCAATTCGTTGCCACCATGTGTGAATAATATTAAATAATATTAAATCCTGCATATCTCTCTCAGATACCTCCAGTATGACGGTGGATCGTCAGACCCGTGGCCGCGGTCGTCCCAGACAGCACCCCGTGTGTCTGCCCTCTCCTGCACTGCAGCCTGAGGCCATGATCCCACCAAAGGAGCGTAAAGGTGACAGCCCTGTGCCCTCCCCTCTGCCAGAGGAACCAGAGGAAGAGGAGGAGAGAGCAGGACGAGGCCAAGAAACAGATGAAGAGATGGGAGGAGAGGATGACCCAACGTGGCACCCAGGTAGCAATGGAAGACTTTACTTATTTTTTAATATTATTTGTAGTATTGTTAACTCGCTGATCACCAAGAACGTCTTCAACTGTTTCTTTACTGTGTTGTAGGGTTGGGTGACTATACGAATGTCGTTATTCGTGAATTTACAAGTCAAATCGCTGATTACTTTTATTGGGCGAATTTTCAGAATGATAATAAGGGGGGGTGCAACGCAACGTTAGCCAGTGAAGCACAAAATCCGACTCGATCAGCTGGTGAGAGAGGGAGAGAGAATAGCCCTTGGCCCTTGGCACGCAGCATGAGCGAGCAGCTTGACATTAAAACAACCTTGGACAGTGTTTTTTTTTTCTTTTGACTTTGACTTGACATTAAAACAACCTTGGTCCTTTAACTTATGGATAGTAAATGGCCGTGAGTCCGTGACCATTCCCTCGCATCGTGTTATGGAATATTAAATTAAACACGGCCCCGCGATTCAATTCGATGCAATTGCCCCCCTAAATGCCTTGACTACGAAGCAGCTGCACTATACAATTTTTGCGTGACACCCCGACTCCTCGACAATATAGACTGTACGAAATTGATTTTTATTTCCAACAAAAAAAAAGTGGTCCAGTTGTTGAAAAGGCGAAAAAAATCCCTATCCCGCCGTCCACTTAAAATGGAGCTACGAGGTGTTAGAGCTATGAGGTGTTGTCATTCACCAAATTAACCTACAGTAATGTCTGATTCATTATTTCTCTCACACACGCACACACACACACGCACACACACACACACACACACACACACACACACACACACACACACACACACACACACACACACACACACACACTCTCTCACACACACACACACACACACACAATAGTAATTTATGCTCCCTCACGGCCAGGAGTTGTCAGATCCCGAACGTTCCCCTTCTGTGTTGCCGAAGGAAGCATGTGGCAAAGCTTGTTTGTGTGCCCTTTGACCTTTTCATGTAGGCACTAAACATTACCTATAATATTAAATCCTGCATATCTCTCTCTCTCTATCAGATACCTCCATTATGATGGTGGAACCTCATAAGCGTGTTCGTGGTCGTGGTCGTGGTCTTGGCCGTGGTCGTGGTCGTGGCCGCCCCAGAAAGCACCCTGCTCGCCTGCCCACCCCTGTACTGCATCCTGAGGCCATCCAACCTAAGAAGCGTCAAGGTGACATATAGCAGTGAAAGTTATGGTGTATGAAGTACAGCAGCCTTGTGTTCACCAGAGTTGGGGGTAACGAGTAACGAGTAATATTACTACTTTTTTAGGTAACGAGTAGTGTAAACGACGTTACCTCCTAGAAAATAGTAATAATATTACAGTTACTTCTGCTAATATTACTTCGTTACTTTTGTCATTCTGCTGCGTTCAACAGTATTGCGTTGGTGAAGGGAGATGAGCTAATGTCACTTTAGCTTGATCGGAAAAAAGATGAGCAGCGGACTTTTATTAGGCAGACGTACAAAGACATCTGGCGTCAAAGCTGCGACATTGAGGCGTCAGAAACGTAGCGCTCGAAAGCTGTTTGTGCAGCTTGTTGTCCCTCCCGATCCTCAATAGAAGTCTATGTAGAAGAGCCGCGCTTGGACTGGCCACATAAGAGAACGGAGTTGGCGCTAATGCTCTGCATTGCTCTTACCTTGATTCTTTGTTGAGATTTGAATCGAAAAAACTCTCAGGCCATGCTCACCCGATTGCAATAATTCCAACTGTGGTCCAAGTATATCCAAGGATATTTTCATTTGCCATACAAGTCATGCGTTTATAATATGTGTTTTATCACACAATAGCTGAGCTAAATGTCCACACTCGCTGCCTGTCTCGATGCGCTGTCTGCCAGGGGATTTCCGATACACAGCTGTTCTAATTAACTCTGTTTGCACAGTATCATCAATTAAGCCACTGGAGCTATAAGCCCTCATATACTCAATATTAAATCAAAAAGATCTTATGCTTATGTATGTTTATCATACATTTTTAAATTTTGCATTAAAACATAGTTGACAGACAGAACTGTAACCAAATAACAATCCACTGACTGAAATAACAGCCTACTGCAACTATGTAATCTATGGTAGGCTATGTTAATCATGTGTGGCATATAAATATTAATATATTTTAGTATTTTTTTCCAGGGTGGGATGCCTGTATTCATTCATCTAAATACATTCATCTAAATAGGCCTACATCCATCCATCTTAACCTGCTTATCCGTAGTCAGGTGGTGGGGGCAACAGTCACCCAATTGATGTTTGGCTGATTGGTGACTCTTGTTATTCTTCTTCTTTAGATTCAGCTCTAAAAGAAGCTGACAGATTGTGTAGTTGTAGCTACTTTCCTTTTTTCAGGGATCTGGGTGCAAAAGTAATATAAAAAAGTAATATGTAATATACTACATATTACTTTTGCATCAAAGTAATAAGTAGTGTAATATTATTACTTTTCTAAAGGGGTAATAAGTAATAAGTAATATATTACTTTCCTAAGTAATATTCCCCAACACTGGTGTTCACACATAAAAAGGGCTATTGAATAGGACTGATGTTATAAAACCTTTCAGGACCATTCACTGCTTCGTCTCATGCATTACTCTATGGCTCTGGTCTCAGCCACCGCAAAGCATTCTTCTGGCATTCAATTTCTCCAAAGTCGAATGTTACGCTACAAAACACCCACAAAAGATGGGGTTAGACACAAGAAGTATTTCTCTTGGTTGGATAATGAAGAAGTTAAGCTATTTTAATGACTTTTGGGGGCCATATTGGACGCCATTAGTCTTGGGCAATATACCGGTATTACCGTTTATCGCGATATTGGAAATCAATACCGAGTAATACCGAGTTTTTGAATTGCAGGATTTAATTATTATGGATAATTATTTGGTAAGCCCAAGGCTCAGGTCTGGTGGTGTAGGCTTTTGGCCTACACACCAGGCCCCAGACCTGATTGGCTGCCATGCAGCCAACAATTTGGTCCAAACGCCCATACGTTGCAATGTCTACTCCTCCTCTGACGTTCAAGGAAGCAAAAACAATAACACGAAGCTGAGCTGCACATTTTTTGCTCCACGATGCATGCGTGTGCTTGGCAGAGGCTTACTGCGCTTCTTCCGACATCACTAGTCATGGATCATGGACAACTGCACTCAGACTGTTTAGCGCGCCGCGGCCCTGGCGGCAACTTGTACATGTGCAAAATGAAAACACTTGGGTCCATTTGGTTCCATATGCCTTATAGAACCAATTTCTCTAAAGTCCAAAAATGGTGGTCCCCGTCCCCGTACCACTTGATAACCGTAAACCCCTGGTATAAAGTCACAAAAGCAGCTCTCTTTTCTTCCTCTCTCTGCTGTCTCTGCCTGTGCGTGCGTGGCTGTCTGACCTTCTAGTAGTAGAACTGTGACATTGAGGGGGCAGAAAACACTCGCTCCGTTCATAGACACCAAATGCACTCCATAACTCCCGGTTGTCCCCATTCTCCATAGAAGTCTAAGCAGAATAGCCAGCATTAGCAGGCCCCATGAAGTGAACGGAGTTTGCGTTTTTCCACCCTCCCCCTTCTTTTATTTGTATTCCCTTTATCTTTTTCATGTCACGGCCTAGCGATATACACCGCGTTCCAAATTATTATGCAAATCATGTTTTTGTTTGATTTTCCAACATATTTGATGCAAATGCTGATCAGCATAATTTTCAAGTCATTAGCTGTCAATTCTTATTTCAAATGTTATTGAACAAACCTCCTTATGAAAACAGAATTTAGAAAATAAATTAAAAACTTAAAAAGCTCTGTTCCAAATTATTATGCACATCATAGTTTCAAGACATTTTCTAGTTTGTAAAGAACTGAAAATAGTAATTTGTTGAATTCATAGCAAAAATGAGGTCATATGTACTGGGAAAAAAAAGCTATTTCAATCCAAAACATGTTAACAGGTCCAGTTACATGTTAACATGGGACCCCTTGTTTGATAGCAGCTTGTGTCCATCAAACTTGTGAGTTTATGGAGAGTTTTCTGCTTGAATGTCTTTGCAGGATGTCAGAACAGCCTCCCAGAGTTGCTGCTTGGATGTGAACTGCCTTCCACCCTCATACTGTACATGAAGACCAATTTTCAAACAGTCTTGTTCACTGATGAGTGCCGTCCAATAAGGCTGCGACGTCAGCAAGTAGGGACCCCTTTAGGGTCCCTAAAGGTGTGAAAATGACTTCTGCAGAGTATGTTGAGTTTTCTGACTGACCACTTTCTTCCACTGTACAAAAGCGAAGAATCATGCTTTCTGAAACAAAATCATCTTCAAGCACGACAATGCACCATCTCATGCTGCAAGGAATACCTCAGCTTCATTGGCTGCTATGGGCATAAAAGGGGGGAAAAAATCATGGTGTGGCCCCCATCCCCCCCTCCCCCTGACCTCAATCCTATTGAGAATGTGTGGAGCATCCTCGAGCGAAAGATCTAAAGGGGCCGACCAGGTCTTTCCCTAGGACTCCGGCCCAAAACATGACTCCGCGCACCTCCTTGCTGACGTCACAGCCTTGTTGGGACATGGTGGCCATGCACCAACCATCCACTACTCCATCCATCTGGACCATCCAGGGTTGCACGGCACTCATCAGTGAACAAGACTGTTTTGAAAAATGGTCTTCATGTACAGTATGAGGGTGGGAGGCAGTTCACATCCAATTAGCAACTCTGGGAGGCTGTTCTGACATTCTGCAAAGACATTCAAGCAGAAACTCTCCATAAACTCACAAGTTTGATGGACGCAAGCTGCTATCAAACAAGGGGTCCTATGTTAGCATGTAACTTGACCTGTTAAGATGTTATGGATTGAAATAGCTAGTTTTCCCAGTACATATGACCTCATTATTGCTATGAATTCAATAAATTACTATTTTCAGTTCTTTACAAACTAGAAAATGTCTTGAAAACTATGATGTGCATAATAATCTGGAACAGTGCGAAACGCACTGTTCCAAGTTTTTAATTTATTATCTAAATTCTGTTTTCATTAGTAGGTTTGTTCAATAACATTTGAAATAAAAATTGACAGCTAATGACTTGAAAATTATGCTGATCATCATTTGCATCAAATATGTGGAAAATCAAACAAAAACATGATTTGCATAATAATTTTGGAACGCGGTGTACTTGCCCAACGCTATAAGTGATTGACTGGCGGACTGCGATCGATGTAATGGGCAATAGCATTCGAGAATTCCACCCAATGTTTGGATCAACTACTACAGTACTTTTGAGTTTGCAGAATGCTAGCCTCGACACCCAGGCTTTCATTTTCGTCCGCCTTGCGCGAAAACGGAAAGCCTGGACTAACGCGCGTTGGAAAGTGGCCTTGAGGGGCGTGTCAACTTTCGGGGTGGGCGTCGCTCTAAATGAAGTGACGTAGAACAGCAGTGGGACGGGCGCGGGAGGGGCCGGAGATGACGACACGTTAGTGAGATCAAATCAGAGCGCAGCACTTCCGCCGTGTGGATCCCACGACACCCCCGCCCCCCCGGGCAAAATCATTGAGGGCAAGACCAGGCTAGCTAGCAATGCTAACCTTTTATTTCTTTCTCCAGAACACCACAGACAGAGTTCTACAGTATCCAAAGGACCGGTCCCCAGAAGACATCCGATGTTGGCAGAGGCACATCGACGTGGATTGTTGGACCCAGAGCTGGAACCTGTAGTGGAGTTATTCAGATGGGTATGTAGTGTTTTAATTGCTGTGGTTTAAACCTGTAGTGGAGCTATTCAGGATGAATTCCCTCTCTGTCTCAGCAGCTCAGACAGTGAGTGCAGCTCAAAGCAGGGTTATAATAGTTTACTAATACAACTAAACACACACAACACACACACACACACACACACACACACACACACAGACACACACACAATGAATACTAAAATTAACAAACATTTGAGTCAACTTTACCCGTTAAAGTTATAAAAACTTTCAGGCTACTTTTTAACCATGATCATCAATAAAAATCCAATCTTTTTTTTTTTTTCTGGTGACTGATATTGTCCTCCTAATACAGTATGTGAGGGCGCTGTGCTTTCTCATTTACTGTTTTCATTTATTTTTTAAAATAGGGTCAGTTATGTAAATATAGCCTCGACACCCAGGCTTTCATTTTTCGTCCGCCTTGCGCGAAAACGGAAAGCCTGGACTAACGCGCGTTGGAAAGTGGCCTTGAGGGGTGTCAACCTTCCGGGGTGGGCGTCGCTCTAAATGATGTGACGTACAACAGCAGTGACGGGCGTACAGGGAGGGACCGGAGATGACGACACGTTAGTGAGATCAAATCAGAGCGCAGCAGGCTATGTATAATAGGATGGGCAGGTAAAATGGGCGTCAAATATCGGTCTAAAAGTTATAAACTGTCTATGGTGTTCACATGAGCTTGAGTAGACCATAACACACGGCCAAAGGGTTTTTTTTTTTTTGAAAGTGAAATATTCTTTTAAATATCCAAATTGTATCTACAGTAGGCCTGTGACCAGCAAGAGCAGGAGGTGCTTCTAGGTTCTTCTGCCCTGCTGAATTCCATAACACAGACGGTTAAAAAAAAATCTGCTTGAATACCAATCACCTTCCATTTTGGCACATTCATGGGAGCACTGCTACACTACACGTGTTTAGCAGTGGGCTATTGCTGCTTCTTACAAATGCTGTACCTTGTTGGGTATGAAAGGTCAACGATTAAAACTATTGAGTTGGAGTTGGAGATAATAGGCGAAATCTGCTCTACAAGAAATTTACTAAAACTAACTGAATTAGAAAACAAAATGTAACAAATGAACTTAAACTAAAATGAAGATCCAAAACTGTTAACACTTGCTCAAACCTACCTGGGCTCTTTCCCCTTCACACACACACACACACAACACACACACAACACACACACACACACACACACACACACACACACACACACACACACACACACACACACACACACACACACACACACACACAGAGGGTTTGCAGTGGCAGCTCCCATCTCAAGTTGTTCACCGGAGTCGCATCCCTCACGAGTGTTGTTGTCACTTTCTCGTTAGACAGTAGTTCTTCCTAGTTAGCCAGTAGTTCTTTCTCCACTCGTCGGTAACCCGTATACTTGGTGTTTGGGCCTCGTGTCCCTGTAGGTTTGCACTTTGCAGTGTTGTGTAGGGATGGGTATCGTTAAATTTAATTGATTGATCTTTTGATCTCGAATGTTTGGCGAGGAAGTGTCATCGTTTTGTTGCATTTCATTTGGACAGAATGGGCAATTTGAAAATTCTACCCCCTCAATGTCTTTTTTGTTTTCCCCCGGCAATCCAGCCGATTTCAATGGCAGACAGCGATGCATCCAGGACTCACGACCAGTATTGGGCAATATTACTAGGAGAGTAATATGTTACTTATTACACCTTTAGGGAAATAATAATATTACATTACTTATTACTTGGGCCCAAGAGTAATATGTAACACATTACATAATCTGGGCGATAAATAGGGACAACATGCTGCACAAAGTGCTCTCGATTGCCCCATTTCTGACCCTTCGATTTCACAACTTTGATACTAGATGTCTTTGCACAACTGACTCTAAATATAGCTTGCAGCTTGTTCTTCAACACACTTTTTTAGGTCAAGTAAAGTAGCATTAGCTCATCTCCCTTCACCAACGCAATCTGTTTAAAAGCAGTAGCATGACGAAAGTAACTAGTATTATTCGGATAAGTAACTGCAATATTATTGTTGTTTCATAGGAGGTAATCTCGTTATTACTTTTTCAGAGAACAGTAATATTATTACTGTAATATGATTTCATATTACCCAGGGGCGGATATAACCTTTCCATAATTGGGGGGGGGGGGGTTGTGAAGTTGCAACAGACACACAGCACGCATAAAGCTAATAGGTCTGACACACAGTTTTGTTTTCAAAGATGAAATGTTGAGTTAGTGGTGCCACAACTGTAGTTAGTTAGTAGTCATTTTAAATATAAGCAATTTAATTTGAAATAGCTTGGGTTGTTTTTCATGCCATCGTGATTGCTGGGGCAGACTGGGCGTTTAGGGGGACATTGCGTCCCCATGCCCATGCCTAGAATCCACCCTTGATATTACCAGCTACACCCATCTCTGCTCGCGACACGGATATTTTTGCACAGATTTTGGAGGGCAGAATGGTCAAAACACCATAAACATGATGACATCACCCTACATCCAGTTTCGGAGATGTGGCACTTCAAAAATAAGGGTTTCAAATGAAGAGCCCGTGGTATGGACACACATACGGCATCTGACGTCTTCTTCAGTGTTCTTTCCATTTGAATTACATAAAGATTTTAGTCGGCTAAACCTATGGTTATTTTCGTAATTGCCCAGACTTATTTCAACATGTATTGTTCCTCTTCATTTGTCACCTCCCTGGTCTCCTTTGTCTTGTAAATCCAACTCCATTAAAAGCAATATTTTTGGCACTCTGTGTCTGCAATGCATTCATTCTTGAGTGTACTGCCCTGAGGCGCTGCCTATTTTTGATATTTATTCTGTCCTTCTCTCGCATCGCTGCTGTCATTCCAAACTGTTTGTATTAACAGGAAAAGCGTAGTAGCCTGTGGTAACACTGTCAGCTGCTGTCATAATTATATGACATGTGTCATAGAATGGAATTGAATGGCTACCAAGAAGCACTACAGGCAGCGAAAAAGTTAATTCTAGCTGGACAAGTTTCCTCAATGCCCACGATAATACTTCATAACGTCAATTTTGTTACGTGGCTTGTCAAGGCGCAATGATATGAGAAGTCTTTAACAATTTAACTGCTGAATCCATATATATATATATATATATATAAATATATATATATATAATATATATATATAATATATATAATATATATATATATATATATATAAAATATATATAATATATATACACACACACACACGTTTTGGAGGAATTTTGGTGCCCCCGTGCGGCAATGACAATGATCATAAACCATCATTTGTTCAATTATAATGTAATCTGAATGCATAAATCCAAGTTGGTTCTGTAGTAATACT